>VZSF01002306.1:0-67635 GCA_013398295.1 Chionis minor
AGGAAGAAGGAAGGAGTGGGGGGGAAAGTGTTTTAAAATTCATTTTTTTATTTCTCATTACCCTACTCTGATTTGATTATAAAATAAATTAAATTAATTTTCCCCAATTTAAGTCTTTTTGTCTGTAATGATTACTGGGGAGTGATCTTCCCATCCTTATCTTGACCAATGATCTTTTCATTATATTTTCTCTCCCGTCCAGCTGAGGAGGGGGAGTGATAGTTCAGCTTTGTTGGCCACCAAGTATTCAGCCAGGTTCAACCCACCACAGCTTGTCATGATGATGCAGGGATGTATGAAAGCAGTTAACCTTTCTTCCTCCCTTCAGCTCAAATGGTAGGTTTGCAGGTGTTTCAGGATCAACAAAACCTTGTTATCTAATATTGGACTTAATTTGGAGAAAACTATAGCATTTAAAGTATTATGCAATAAATACACTTTTTATGATGCCATTTTTTTCATGGGTGGCTTAACTTTAACTAATACAGTTTTAAAATAAGTTTTGTTGTAAGGGAAACAAAAACTGGAGTTTATGACAGCTTTTAATGCAAAAAATGTTCAAGCGCATTACTCATACTTTAGCAATAAGGAGTTTTATCCACATCCCTTCATAAAAGCCTTAACAACCAAAAGTAACTTTATCTTCTTCAGTTGGTGTAACTTTAGAAAATGGAAGGTTTCAAAGTTGAAAACTTTCATATTTTTTTTAACAGGAAGGGACTTATGTAAAATGTAGCTCCCTTCTGAAATTTTTGGCCCATCTAAAATTTGTTTTCAATGGAGGAAATCTTTTCAAACTCAGAAAGCCCTTAGGCTGAGCTGCAGCTTTCTCTTCCATCACTAAAAAGATAAATTGATATGCTTTAAACATTTTGCTCTTACGGGTCAAATTCCACATTGCATCTTGAAGTCTGGACAACTAACCTTTTTTGAGAGAAGGTAAACATTTCAAATAACGCTTGTTATGAACCACCAACAGGTGATACGACAGCAGCATTTATTTTCAAAACTTCATACTCATCTTGGGTAATGAATTGGACCTGCTCAACCTGTGCCATCTGAGACTTTGTCATCTGCATCACCAAAACTTTCTTGGGCTTTTCCCAAGCAGGATGTGAACCAATGCCCTGTGAGATAAGGAGATACTATGCTTGCAGCTTCTGTAGACTATAAGTACAAAACATGGGTTGAAAATAATGGCTCAATACTTAATGATTTCATAATCCAGATAGTATAGTCCTCAAAATCCACTGCAATAAACTAATGAAAAAGTATTGTAGATAAGCTTTAACATGCCCCAGAAGGATCAGATTGAGCATGTGTTTTGATCAATCATACTGTGTATCATCATACTGTGTTTTCAAGATGGATGTTTGAAAAATCTTTGAAATTATGGCCTTGCAATTGTGAATCCATATATCCTGACCTTCTTAGAAAACTGTTGTTCCTGCAAACATTTTCTAACTGACCAATGCAATTTAAAAGACTGTTTTACCAACAGCTTCTATTCTTAGGTGAGAAATGTTAAAAACTTCAATATTAGAATATTGGTACTCTTTAAATTCACAGACTTAGAAGCTGAAAGAGACTAATTACTGTGAGGATAATGGGGGAAGGGAAAAAGCAAAGGATAGAAGTCCAAATGTCAAAAGAGAAAAGTTAAAGCAAATATATTTAAAAACAATTGAAACCTTTTTGGATTAAGGAGTTTTTATGTGACCTTATGTGACATTCAAAAGGAAGAGTTGTTATTCCAGAATGATAAAGAACTGTCTGAAAGTGCTCAGAGTTAGTCCTCAAGGAACTGGCTTGCTGTCAACAGGAAAAGGTAGTTTGGGAGATAGCATACACTCTTGCAGCCAGTAGCTAATGACTCCTGCTTCTTACTGTTCAGCTGCGGAAATATGGACTTCTACTACCTCCTTCTACTTGGAGGCTAGCTCATTGCTTTTACTTGCACATTTCACTGAAATTTTTTCAGGATTATGTTCTCTTGAACTTGCACTTTCTTTGTAACACTTTCACATGCTTGATCCAAGCAAGTATAAGTGTTGCCAGAAATGTAATATTTTACCCTGGTCCATAAGACATCATATATTTATGGTTTAAACTTTTCCCTATGGGTTTTCTTCCTTTTCAGAGGTGTCATTTCCCACTGAATCCATATTTCTCAATATGGTTTGAAAATCTCTAGAAAACTTGGCCTGTATTCAAATTGCTATGAAACCTAAAAGCAGAAGAATTCTGATAATGTTCCAAGGTATTTGAATTTTGAACTTCATATCAGTTTTAAATTAAAAATGTGGCTATATGTAAAAATATGTTGGATTAAAGGGTGTCTTATAAATATTAAAATTAATTACTTTGGAAGAAAATAGAGTGACAAAAATTTTGTAAGCAGCGTTATTTTTCATCCATTTTATTACATATATATATATATATAAAACTCTGATTCTTTTTTTAAGGTGTGACCAGAGGAAATTTTCACAAGTGAAAACCTGAGCACAATTCCAGTTGAAATACTTAAGAGCCATTTGTGTCATTTCCCACAGTATCTTTGAAATATTTAGCATAAATCTGCAAGTACTGTGTCTTCCCTGAGGCACAGGAAGTTTATGGACAGCTCTGATTCTGATTCAAGGTGTGGATTATAGTGCCTTGCTGTCTAAGCAAACAATTTAGTGACTCAAATGACTCTTTCTCTCCACTGTTCCTACTGCCACCGCAGGTCATTTCCACATGAAGCTACATCATTACGTGACTGATCAAATATTGCACAGAGAATCTCCCACAGTTTAAATTCCCTGTGGAAGGTTATGACACACTTATTGTGGAAGAATGTTTTCAAGTTTGCATTTGCCAGGAAAGAAATTACATTGCTTGGGAAAACAATCAGTACTGCTAAAGCTACTGAATATACTGATATAAGTTAAGAACTTTTACAATTCTTAATAATACCTCATTTCTTTCATTTACAACTCTCTCACCATACTTTCAAAAAGCCAACAAAGAATTTAGCCATGTGATTCAACACAGATATGATACTAGGCCCCATCTTGGAAGGTACCATCAAGTAACTAAATAATCTTACGAGTATTGTTTCTCTTATCTGTCTGCATATAGATGTTTTGGCATTTTAGATCCTTGATGAATCACTTGAAATGGCTAACTTTTCTCTTTTGACTGCTTATCTTTTTTATTTCTTCTTTTTTTCCATGAAGATTCGTAGTTCCAACTCTGCAAAACTACAGGATATCAAAACTTAGAGATTCATGAGTGATTATTTCCCACATCATGGGACAGACAGTGAAGATTACTGATAAAATAAGAATATGAGCCTCTACGGAGGCTTATGAGACAGAAGTATAGAGTGTGAAGACTAATTAACGAGCAAAGTGCAGGGGAGGAGTGAAGATCAAAGGTTCATGATTAAGTGCATTGTCATAGGAACATCACATAAAATGGCATATAATCAAATGATTAGTTGCAAAGCTAGAAAGATCTTTAAATAAATTTATTTTACAGTCTTGATTCACATATCTGTCTTAATAAGTATGATTTAATGAAAATTAAACACTCTTAAGTAACTGATACCAGCAAGTGTTTGTGTTTTATATAAGTATGTGCTTAACTGATGTTAGAACTCTAAATTTAATTGAAGAAAACTAGGAATTACTGCAGAAATAAATGGTATATAATTTTAAGTAAATATTAGAAGTGAAGGATTTTTTGAGTTGTATATGAGAAGCCCCTGAGCAAGGCTGACATGTGGCTGGTGATGTCATGTAGGGAAATGTAGAGTGCAAGGAGGTAATGATAACCCTCCTTGAAAATAAAGGTTATAAGTGATAGCAAACACCAAGAAGTCATCAGGGTTTTTTTTGAGCCTATTCTGTCAAAAAAACCTCAGTAGGCTCATGTATTACTTTAACTGTAAAAAAGGATTCATTTTGGATCAGGGAACATAAGGGCTTGTGAATGAACTAGAGAAAGAACTTCGTAGCTTGAGCCAATGGTTGCTGCTTCTAGGAGGATGTATTAGTTTTGGGAGGTAATGCTTTTAAGCCACTGACATGATATCCAGCACTGTTGATTTACTACAAATTCAAAGACAATAGAACCTAAAGCACCAAGAATTTCAGAAGTTCAGTTCCTATATTTTCATAAGGATAAAATATCTTTCTGAAAATGTATATTTTAAATGATCAAGTGTTTAAGAATGTTTCATATTAACAAATGATTTATTGAACTATCCAGTAACCAGAAGCTTCTCTTTTTCCTTCTAGATTATCCTTTTCATTTCATATAAAGAATTATGAAAAATAATTTTTTTTTTCTTTCTTTTAAATGGTAGTGGTGATCACTCCAGGTTCTGAATGATGGATATTCATATGGCAAAAGTTATTTCTGTGAACAAGTTATCTCTAAGTACAACTAGCATGCACTTAGCTTTTAAGAGTACGTTCAGAAGGTAGAAATGTAAATAAAGTTGCATTGTTGATGCAACCAGATAAGTGCTAAGACACATAGGCAGAAGAAAATATAACCAAAGTTAGCATAACCATTACCTATTCTGTACAGCGAGAAACACAGATTTTCAATTACGGTCTTTGCCAATCTAACACTTATTGACGTATTAATTTATTTACTTCTCTATTGTAATTGATTTTGGAAATATACATATTAACTGATGTGTAGCCATGCAGTTATATAGAGAAATATGAGTATGCTCCTGTTCATGTTTGTGGTATGCAGAGATTTACAAAAAAAAAAAAAAAAAAAAAANAAAGAAATTTAAGAATGCATGTAATAATAATGCTGGCAAATTATTTGATTTGCCATACTCGCTTTTATTTGGAATTACTTTTCTGTATTCTGTCTCTCTGTTAAACATCAGCTTGTCTGTGCTTGAAAATATTTATCTCTACCTTACCAATTACAATTCACTACTTTTGAAAATATACCTCTTTTGGTAGCATGAGGTTGCTTCTTGGGATTTTTTTTCTTCCGGACCAACCATTATGCTTGCAATGAGCTCCTGCCAAATGTGTTCAGAGCTGACTTCTTTAAAAGCTCTCTTTACAGCTTTTCTTTTTATCGTACCTGTAATAGTTTTCTATTGTGTGCAAGCTGGTGGTTTACTGAGATCGACACTTCTCTAGATCAGTAGCCTCTCACTTTTTGTCTGCCATATGCTGTGTTCTTGTTCATCAGCATTTACTGTCCAGTTCATCTGTATTTGTAAAAAGCTAGCATGATGCAGCTCATCCGCACCTGCCCTATGGGAACAACTTGTTACCATGGCTGTCATCAGAATTAGTATCAGTATTCATTGTTGCTGATGGAGATTTTTGTATTTCTAATTTGTATATAAACTGTACAGACTGCCTTAATTTGGGGAATTTGATGACTCCATGGTAAATAACCTTACCAATACTTTCCTTTCAAAATACAATCTATCTATATAGTTTGTTTCTATTCCAGTGTAATTCACTCATCCATTCAGAAGAGGTTTTATGATGTATTTTAGCAATATGGGAATCAGCATACATGAAAATTACAGGGTTTTTTAGTAGACAGATAGATAACAACAACAACAAATTGAATAACAAAATAACAAATTACTGAATTAATTTCAGTGAGTTCTGTATGTCTGTAAAAATACTGACATCCAACTTTATAGAAATATTTTGATAGCCACTGATCTATTTGTCCTGTTTCCAGATGCAAGGTTTTAATCAACCACGCTTTTTATGTCTAAACAGTCTGTCACTAGATTACTTGAGAAACCCTAAGAATATAATTTTCTATTTCCTGCTGCTATCAAAATACAGTGCTGTATTATACTTTAGTATTGCTGTTAATCTAGTTCCTTCTGTTCCTCGGTAAATGAGAGTTACTTCAAACTCAGTATGGTTAGGATTCTGTATTAACAGTAGTTGATAGGATTAGATGAGTCTATGATTCTTTAGCAGTTGCATTAACAGGAAGTTCTCAGGTGCTTGTACCCTTACAGATTTGGGCTTTAAGAAATTTAGCTTTGTAAACAGGCGCATAGAAACAAATACGGAAGCTAAAACCATAGTGTTTACTATAGTGGGTTTTCTGGAATAGTGCCAATATGACTGGGAAGATCACTCATGAGATTATTCCAGCAATTATACAAAGTTATAGATGTAGTAAAGTGCATACTTTATATAACTAGACAATAAAAAAGCAATATAACAAGGGGGGGAGAAGAATGAGGGAAAGTCTTTTAACTGTGGTTTTGTCAAATGATGATATAGCAACCAGCTCCTTATTATCCTTGTCATCTGTTCTTCACACCAGATGCATGTGATTTACGAAGAGAGTGTGTGGACTTAGTTCAACTCTTGATGTGCAGGTACTTCTCCAGGTCAGCTGGACTCTGCAGTTTGTGAAATTCCTGTTTTCCAAGAAGAAAATCTTTCCTCTTTTGGTATTGATTCTAAATGCATATATAGATGTAATAACTTGTTAAGATTTTCTCCATTTTCTTTCTTACTTGTGATTGGGATGAGTTGTTTTTTGTTTTTTAGTTCTTCTTCCCTTTAAAATACTATATTTTTTACACTAGGAGACATTAATCTGTGGGAAAGTCTATACCTACAGCTTACTAACTTCTAACAGCTGAAACCTGATTTCGGTTTGTAAGGAGAATAATTATTGTCAGGCTCGGAGTAAATGCTCTGATGTTTTTGAAAATGTGGTTTAATATCAAATGATATGTAACACTAAATGGCATATTTGTTGGCAGATTCACAGAGAGCTCAGACAATCAGTAGACCTGTATTTTTATTTATTTGTTTTTAGGGAAAGACCCTTACTAGCAGCATTATATTCAGGTTGTGGCTAATCAAGCCAGGTCTGCTGATTTGCAAGAACACCTTTGGAGCAGTCTTTGTCCTTAGCCTCATTAATCTATGTAGCTTGAAACTGAGGCAGGGCAGGGAGGTAATTCTTTGACTACTCACAGCTTGTTTCACCAAATTCTTCTTTGAGGTTTTTGATACTGGTTAAAGCATAGTCAGTTTGAGCTAAACTGGGAAAAGTAAGAAAAATTAAAAATAAGATTTGATCAGAGGCATGTTAGCTCATTGTTGAAAGGGATTTTGTTGAATTAGCAGCATGCTTTCTTTCAGTAAAGTTTCACTTCAGGAATTACTCAGATTAGGCAAGCAAGCATTTTACACCAGATCTCCAGATGGTGCCAAATCAGTATTCTTTCTTGTCTTTTTAGTGCTATGAGAAACTGCCCTCTCATTGATTTAGAATGCCCTCAGTCCTGCAGCCTCCAGTGATACAAGGAAATAAGAACTAACCATGAAACTGAGTGTAATTAATGGGGGATTGTGTGCACGTGTTTTTTTAATGTTAGCACTCCCTTCAGAGTAACAAGCAGGTATGGTTATGAGGAAGAAAGAAATGGCTTCTTGTCAGCTTTTGCATTTGCATGCTTTTATACACTAGATATGTAAACATTGTGTAGATGTAAATTAAGGATTGGCTTTATTATTTGGTTTAATAAACAACTTCTAAATGCTTTTACATCCACTATATTTAGAATAATAGGGAATCAGGGTGTTCTAAAGCAAAAGCCAAAGCTTGAGAGGAAGAGAACAAAACTGCAAGTTTTTCATAGTGCAGAATGTGGTAATGGCTTTTAGATGTCATGCTGTCAAAGTCGATCCAAATGTAAGGAAGGGGGAGACAAATATTGCAGCATCTTGTCTGGGGCTGATCAGCCTGTCTGTTTCATTTGCCCAATGCGTCTTCAGTCCTGTTCTCATTTCTGTCATTCCAGAGAGAGCTTAGAAGGTTTCTTTCTCCCACCTTCATGCTGTTGATGTATTTTTTACTTATTGTTCCTGTGTACAGATAAAGAAAAATGAATAAGGATTTTAGAAATACCTAGGTTCTGCACACACGAAAAAGTCATTTCTCCCCTTTCTCCAAAGCTGCTCTGTAGAAAGATGGATGGGTGATCAACTTTGAGAAAGATGATTGCTTTAATGCTGCTTGATTTACAAAAGATTTGCATCACATTAAAATTCTCATGTTGTTACTGGCTTTTTTTTTTAAGAGTGTGGAGAATACAACTGTGTAATACTTTTTTCTACCTTTAGCCTCCTTTGCCTTTAGATGTAAGGAGGAGCTTCCATGCAGAATAGCACTGCTCTGTTATTTTGTGGTGGAAGGTAGTGGTAGCACAAAACACATGTTTTGAAAAACTCATTAATTCTGTAGCAAGGATCACAAGTTTTCTGATCCTGTGACTCACAGTACCAAGATCTTCATATGGTTGAATGCTGCAAGATGTATACTGCATATCTCAGAAAACTAACATTTGCAGAGTAGTTCATAATTAGAGGATGATAACAGCTTCTTAGGGGTTCTCAGTTCCCCATTAAGTGATGGGGCTCAGCCTGGAGATGCAACTGGACTCCTGAGCAACCCTGTGATATTAGCTTCACAGCTCTTTCCACAGAGATGTGTATTGCTTACCAGTACCCACAAACATGATAATTTTGCTGCCTGGGCACTCTCGGTGGACAGGAGAAAAATAGGGGCTTTGATGGATTTAATGGCCCTCTGGAGAGGTACCTGTGCTTGCCAAATAAGTGTAAAGGCTGCCTAGGTATGTAGTTTAGACTGGCTGTCTGACTTTTAGAAGTCAGGTGAAATAAATTCCACAGCAAGTGACCCAAGCAAAATTCAGTATCCATTTCCACCTCAATTTGCTCAGTGGGATCCTTCCTATAGCCTGCTCTGAGGGAAAAACACCATACAATTGGCATAGCCATACAGGGACAAATAAAAAGCTAAGGTGGCAGGTAGCTACAAATATTTTTTAAGGAATGTAATGAGAAACTTAGAAGAATTAGAGGTGAATTTTCAGCTCCTGAAAATTAGCATAGCTTTCCTGGAGTCAATAAAGCAGCACAGATTTAAGCCATAGGAAAATTTACCCCATACATTTTAAAAGCTAAAATAATTTGTAATTAAAAATGTTTAAAATTAAAAATATATAATAAATTTACTCCATACATTTTAGAAACTAAAATTCTTTATAATTAAAAATGTTGGCTTGACCATGGTTTCATTGCACAGATGGGATTGGCATCAAGTTTCCCAGGACACTTTCCATTTCAGCAAATATATTGGAGGCCTGTTCTGATCTTACTGTGCCCATTTAATCATTAATTTTTGCTTCTGTTGCCAAAAACGGTGCCAATTTTAGTTTGACTGTTGACAGTGATTTTTCTGAACATCAGTCTGCTATACACTGTGCTGAGATCCACCAAACTTATTTCAAATAACAAGTGAGAACATCCCCCCGCTTTACTCCTCCACACACTGCTCTTAATATAGGGATTGTATTCACATCAAAGCTGTCAGAAGGTTTCTGTGATCTCATTAGCTATACTTATTTCTACCTACAGAATAAATGAATCATCAACCAAAACAGCACTAAAGACGAACTGGTAAGACTCACATGGCTGTATGTATATCCGTGCTGAGAATAGATCTATCTTCTCAAGTCTGTAGATTCAAGTTGTTAAAATTGCTAGCTTTGCGGACCTAAAAAGGGTTAAGTCATTTCTCAGATGAATTTAGTTCTAAAGTCTTTAACATGGAAACAAAATTGTTAAACTCTTTAACAAGTAGTTTTATAATTTCAAATAGCATATAAAAACCCCCCTTTGTATTTATAGAACACTGAAGGAACTGAACTGAACATATATTTTAATGTTTGTGGATTTGGTTTTTTTTTGCTTTGTTTTTGTTTACGTAGTTAAAAAACAGAGTCATTTCATTTTATGGCTGTGTGAGGTAAATTAGGTGTTACCCAATAGGAATTAACTGAGCTGATTCAGCCAATTTAAATACTTCTGAATATAAGCATGCATTGTAGGGGAGTGAAATCAGATTAAATGGGAAAATGAACAGAGATTGGATATGGTTAGAAGCTAGGTGAGAAATAAGTGATGTAGGGATTTTGGTGATGAATGATAACAGTTATGGGGCTGGAATAGTGAAAAAGTAAAAGGATTCTGATGCCTAGCTATTGGTTACTCATACTATCTGAAGATAATTTTAGAAGTTAGTGGCAAGAGTGGCCACTGGAAAGTAATTTCTGTAACAACCAGCAGCCATTTCTAGAGGAGCTGGGCAATACAGAATGTGTCTGTGAGCAAGTTGAGGCAGGTACCTCTCTGAAGGTTGAGGGCACTCATTCACTCTTCATAGATGAGAGAGAGAAATAAGTCTAGCAGAGAAAAGATGGAGAATTCAGAGTTGGTTAGTCGGACACGGAATTCTTCTAATTCTGTATCATCTTTCTTTACAGTTAAGGGGAAAGAGTGCTACAGACTTGAAAGTGAGGTTTATCCTGTTGATAAGAAATATAAAGTGAGGGAAAACATAAAACTCTACATCCTCTCTTTCTTCTTCAGTGAAACAGATACCCAGCCTAAAAGCATTCTTTGTACAGAGCAGCTCCATGTGTCATTGCCACACACAGCTCCTCTGTGCCCATGAAGAACCAATCTAGTGGAATAAATGAATGTCTGACCAATGAAAACAAATCTTACACCAGTACACAAGCACACTGATATTCTGAAGTGCAGGAGAAACAGCTTTTCCTGGCATAGCTTTGACAGGAGTTTGTGTCTGCATCTGTCTCATTTCCAGAAGTGAGAACAATAATCTGAACTGGAATTAAGAATTCCAATTTACACAGCTGAAACTTCATATTTCCAGAACTCAATCCCTTATTTTTTGGGGGTCATAAAATTCTTGCAAGTGGAGGAATGAATTTTGTTGATGGTCATATGTACAGAATAGTGTCTCTTGTGATACTGCGGGGAATTTCCCAAACTGTCAGTTCAAGATCAAAGTACATTGCATCAAAATTGTATTTCCTAATAGTCTCTTGCAATCATTCAATTATGTCACCTTGATATCAGATGCTGAAAAACCTCTGTAGATATTCAAAGGATGATCTTCATTGTTTCCACATCACACTGTATTTTTTCTGAGACAAATGCTCATAGAGGAAAAAGTAAAACTACTATGTACCAATAAGCTGTGTAACTCAAAAGGCAAAAATTGCTATGTATAGTCAAGCCTTGTGAGACAGAAAAACATTCTTCTCTGGTAAATTGGCTGAGTGCTACAAAGATTTACATGAACAGTGACCTTTGAAAATCTGGTATTTCAGTATCATAAACTCAAATAATAAATTATATGATACAGTATAGCTGATTTAGCCGATCCCCTTCACTGCCAATCTGCATGTCTGTGTGTCTAGATCAAGGAACAGAGGAGATGAGTGCAAAAGCTTTGAATGTCATGCAGTCAGCTTGTGCCTAGTCAGGTTGGCTGCATTTGGACACCAGGAAGTAAGAAGGAGTTGGTGGTGGCAGTCTGCCAAAGGCAAATGAAGAAGGCAGCAGCACAAGATTCAGGAGAGGATGGAAAGGAGTCTATGGGAGCAGTCCTGAGTTAGAAAGCAGCAGATACCAGCACTGGAATTTCCAGCAGATCATTGTACAATGGTGGCCTGCCCTCGTGATCTTGACAGCAACAGAGTACTGAGTAGAAAGGATTGGAGTAGAACAAAGCAGAGGCTCGCAACCTCATTTCCCTGCAGACAGGAAGCCTGAGTCACATGTGGCCTCAAAGTGTCAGTATCAACAGCACCTCCCCTCTCTTCACAAACATATATGGAATAACAAATAATGTTGCCTAGAAGTGCTCCTAAGTGTCTACCAAACAATGCCAAAGTCTCAGGTTGTGTGGTACAGACAGTGGCAGCTGCCAGTTAATTATACCTGAGTTAATGGGGAAGCTGTGAGCAAAAGCAATGGTTTTGCTTTTCCTTTTCCTTGGCAAGGGAAGTGCTTTCAGTCCCATCCATTCCTTACATTTGACAGTAGGGAAAAGATCTACTTCTGATCTCTTCAGGGCTGCTCATACTTATAAGGAACAAGGGTTCAAATGATTGGACGGCATCTAGATAGATGTGCATACCAAACTGAAGTCAGTAATACGCTGCTAGTGCCGTGTATCATAGGGATGCTCTGATAGGTAAAAGAATTTAGAAATAAATAATTTTTTTATCAAACATTGTGGGTTTGTTGGTTTGGTTTTTTTTTCCTTTTCCCCCCAATGTTAAGTATAGTCATCTTTCAGGAAAAGTGGTTTTATACGCTATGTTCCATTATAAACAAATGACTTAATGGTTATGTCATAGTCATAGGGTCTGAAATCTGTGAGAACGCAGCCCCTTTACTTTAGTTCTTGTCTATAAAATGGAAGAATGATTTATATGTGCTGCGCATTTACAGTTTAAGTTTTACAACCAAGTCTTTGCCAGAACAAGATGCTTTATAATATAGTAATACCCTGGGTTTTCTTTACTTTATTTTTCACCAACTTTATAAAGTCTTGCATCAAGACAGAGCTGGGAAATCACATTTTTTTTTCTTATTGTTTAATTTATCTCATTTATCTATCTTATCTCTTTCTTATTTATCTTACTTCTAGCTGTTTTAGTGTAAGCAGAAAGGCTGTAGTACCCTGAACAAAGTCTAAAAGAAATAGTCTCAGCTGATATAAATCAGTGTAGCTCCTTTGAAGGTTGAGAATCTGGCCATTAATATCATGTAAAGTGACTTGAGTTTTGATTTCCAGGAGAGTTGACAGAGCACACAATTCTCCAGGTAAAGTAAATGGAAGGAGCAGTCTCAGTAGCTCTGAAAATCTAGCCTGTGATTTCTAAGAGGTCATAGGAATTTATAAACAAAGGATTAAATTCTACTTAGAATCTGCAAGCCCGCAGACTTAGCCACAGTTATACAGCTGTGTGTGGTACACAGGTATAATTCAGCTTATGAAAAATCCTCTTTTTTTTTTTCTTTCTAGTTTCATTTTGAAAATGTTTGCCTCCAGACAGATTTTCTGTGTTACGATCCACCGTGTTGTTTACAATTCCCAGTTTTTTGAAGTATGTTGATGTGTCTGGTATAGAAACACAATGTATTAGAGAAGATGGGAGGAGCTCAGTAATGCCTATGAAACGTTTGGGGAAACTGAGAAAGATCTTTGCTGCAGGGATCCACTGAAGCTTTAAATACCAATTCCCTTCCAGTAGGGAATAGGCAAAGGCTAAAAACTATTTCTGCTTCAGGCAAGTAGCATTAACAAATATCAGGTCCAATTGAATTTTGCCTCTGCTCTGATCTGTCTGTCCTTGAGGCACGCAGTGCCCATGATGGTGACAGAATAACAATTATTTTCTCCAACTTCAAGGGGTTTTCACACACACTGGGGATCCTGCTGATTCACTGTACAGTTTATCACTAAAAGTGAAGTGCTCTGTTAAAGTCAGATTGTAAATTGTGTTACTGTGTATGTTTATATGGACAGAAAAAAAGGAAGTACAGGGCAAAAATCAAAAACCTGAAGTAATGTAAACTTCGGTTACACTTGACATTTGAGCTTTTCCAGTGAGTTCTTTGTGTAAAAGTCCGTTCCTGGGCATTACTGTCACTTCTGCTTCCACTATGGAACATTAACTCTGTTTTCACTGCTCTCATCTAGCAATGATCAGATGAAGCGTGGCATATCCAAGCTGATAACCTATCATTTGCTTTCTTTTAAATACAGACATATACACATATTTCAGTACCATCCTTTTCCTGCTGGCTTCTTTTGTTAAAATGATGATTCTTACATGTAGAAGAAGAAAAAAACAAAATAAAAAAAAAACCAAAACAACCCATTTCACTGATGAAATATTTAAAGATGTGTTTGTGAAATGATAAGACTGTTCCATCAGGCTGGATATTAAGAAGCCATAAGGCAGCTCCACCATCACTCCCATTGTCTTCTGTGCAAGTTGATTCATCTATCAGGAGTTAATTTTGTTTAGGATGGAAAGAATTACAGGAGGGATGTACCTCTGCTATACATATAGTTGTATACATCAGTTGTTCTGGAGATGTAACTGTAGTCTGAGATACCATTGATACTTTCACATAGCCTACTGTCAGGATGGACTTCCTAAATGCTGCATCCTATTGAAAACTGTGGAGATAAACTGTTTTGCAAAACTGCTGCTGTGGCAGCTTGAAAGGAATGTGCATAGCAAAACTATCTGGTGTAGGCAGAGGGGCTGTGTTGATAGGTCAACTGGAGACTGAAACAATAGGAAAGTTTTTGACCTGGGATGCAGTGCAGCCATTTGGTTGCAGAAGCCTACAAGATTTAGTTTTACATAACTTTCTAGTGTTTTGCAAATTATCTGTTCTAACATCAACTGCCCTGTTAATAACTCTTATTAACTTTAGAGTGATCTGAGCTAAGGTGCTAGGACAGAAAGTTTGTTCCTGCATGCATTTTAAGTGTTATAGTATTTGCTGCCTCATAGGGCTATCATATATCCTGTAACATAGGTGATAACACGTGATAGGTGTGAAACAGCCTAGTAGGCAAAGTAAAGAAGAATGTCATGGAGGCAGAGGGATAGAAAGGAAAGTATGGAGATTGTAAAATGAGAGTGGTTACAACCATGTCATTGCTTTACAACTTTTGAAATGCTAATTTTCCCTTACCCGTGGAGGCCCTCCTAGTCTCCATAAGAAGAAAGGTCAAAGCTAAAACAGATTATACAGACACTCATAGAGGTGAGACTTAAGCCATTGGTCACAAGACTTGATATTCTAGTGATCAGTATGTTGAAATACAGTGAATTAAGTAAGGAAAGGTGGAAGAATCTTGCATTTGTATTTATGCTGTATTTCTTCTCTTGAGCATTGGGTATTAGGTAACTTTAAAAACAAAAGCGGCAGGTTTGCTGCAGATTCAAACATCTCCTATACCTGATGTCACTAACTCACTAGGAATGTGTAATGTCCACGTGTCGACCATTCATCTTCAGAATTGCTCAACTCTTCATGCGGATCTGTGGCATTTTCAGATTTGGAAGCAACCAAGTACACAAACTTCACTAATTTCCATATACTGTGTGGAAAATTATCCAGAATGTTTTACATTAAAATTCAAGGTTCATACAGCACACCTTCCATATATCGCTGCTGCAAATTAAACTCACTTCTACATTAGGAAAGGTGCCAATGCAATCATAATAGAAGGCTGAAGTGCTGATATGATAAAGTAGTTATTTTTCTGCCTTCCTTGGCACATGTTCAGCACCCCACTTTGATTCAAACATCATACCCCATTTGATAACACTCTTGAGAGCAATAAAAACTTATGTATTCTGAACCTGATTTGTAAGAAGAGGATGTGAGGCACACTGGAAGTATGGCACAAAGTAACTGTAGGTTTTTCAGATCATGCATATAACAGTAGTGGAAATTTGGTTCTTATACATCTGTAGTTCTGAATGAAGAACTTCCTAACAGTGACTCTTCAATAACTGTCATAAAATATAGTCCTTGTTTGGATATTTGCCAGGCTGAAGAGCAGCCAGACCCCCATTCTCTACTGCTGGATTAAGCACATTGAGTTACTTTGTTCATGAAGCAACGTCATCTGTGTCAAAATCATGTAGCATGTCATTTTTCTGTGCACTCAGACTGATTGATTAGTTAACAGTCATTCTAAATGTATTTCTGTTAAATAGTTTGTCAAGCTGATTGCTTTTGAAAGGATTTTTTTCGTTGAAAAAGGTCACTAATCCAAATAACACTTTTGAAAGGAACTGTTGCTTTTAGCATTTTATTCTTGTTACAGCATTTTCCATAGATACACAGTTTGCATTAATTTTTATTGGTAATGTTATGAAAATGTTTATTGACATTTCTAATTTGTGGCCGATCTAATATTCGGTAAATGATACAGAATGTTTTGATGACTTCCTAAAAATCCTCCAAATACTTAAAAGGACAAAAAAATAATTTCTTACAAATGCAGTAACCTGAAAACATTATTTTATAATGTCTAGAAAATTATTTATACATTTTAATTTTGATTGTTTAAATTTATAATGCATTTTAATGCCAGAAAGCATGTTTTCCTCACCAGTAATTTCAATTTTCAAACAGCATATGGCGGCTCTCTGTTTAAGTTCCATTGGATGTTGTTAAACAAATCCTGTGTTCCAGCTTCAAGTTGTAAGTATTGTATTTGTTGATATGGTGAATCTTTTAAAATATTTATGTATGCACAAGTAGTCCTAATAAGAATTAAGTCATGACTTGTTATTTAAAGACAGATAAATAATGGTAATAGCATAAAACTTGCACTTCTTTTTTCTGATTCAGAGCTGTAGGCAAAAATATTACTTAATGTCTTTTTAAATAAGATAAATGATTTCTTAGATGAGGCTGTATTCAAAAGTATGAGGGCTGTCATTAGGCACAGATTGACTGTGTCATTCAACAGTGAGAACCAGGAGGTGATCTTGTTCTGAATAATTGCTCTAGATTGAAATCTGGTATAAAGTCTGGCATGAAGGGACCTTTACTAGGAACTTAGGTATAACCTGAGAACTTACCAATAGGAGGTTGGGGGAGAAGGAGGGGTTCTGAATATATTGGTCAGTTAGAGAATGACTATCTGCTGACAGTGTTAAGTAGCAAGGAAATGACAAAGGAGATTCTAGAAGGCATTAAGTGAGTATTATCAGTAGCCTTAGAGGAATATTAGTGCCACTGTTAAAAAGTAATATGTAGCATGATGAATCAGATACTATTCCAAGAAGAAATAATGTGACTTGGAACACGCTCAGTGTAGGGACACCTATAGTGCAGTTCAGAGAACATGAGAAGACATGGGCTGTGTAGTGTAGTCCAGCTGAAAATGAGGGGAGATGAAGTTATTTTCTATAAATATACTGCAGGGGAAAAATAATTCTGCTAAAGGATGAGATTAAAAGCATATAAATTATTATTAATGGGTCATAAATAGATTGAGGTAGATTTGAAGAAGGTTTGCAATAGTATGTGAAATGAAGTTCTAAAATGATTTCTAAGTAGAATGGAGTCAAAGAATCTAAACAGTCTAAGGTGAAGCTTGAAATAAGCCTATGAAAGGGGCTATATAAATATGTCCAATAATTCCTGGCATAAGAACTATGAAAATATTGATATCTGATGTTCCAATGTATCTAAGCAGTGTTGAAAGAAGTCTTAGCAGCCTCTAATTTGCACTTTTATTTGTGTTAATCTTAAACCTCAAAGCTTTCCTGGTCATTTGCTGAGGCCAGAAAGGTTTTTTTTCCTCCTCGTTTTCTCTCCTGCAGTTGTAAATCCAGTTTTTAAATGACTACAAGTAAACCTCAAGGGGAGACAATATGGTAGCAAGTTGCACTGGAAAGAAATTCTCTTAATTGGTTCATTGTTTTATCCTACTCATATTTTTAGGTTTAAATTTCTCTCCATATTTAAGATCAGAAGGAAATTTAATCTCCTCAAGATTAAGTTAATATGGCTGTCAAGTTAATATGTTAGTATGGTTTTGTCTTTTTGTTCTGTCATTTTTTAAACTGTGGTGGTGGTTTTTTGCTTCTCTTCACTCCTTGTACCGAGGGGGTATGTGTATGTGCAATAGTTCCATTATCTAGGGCAACCTGGAAATTTTATATAAGGAATTCCTTGCTTTCATTCTCATATAGGATATGTATGACATTACAATGATCTTTGATCTCTTCTGTTTGCCTTCTGTGGCACATTATAGTTGTGGAATTTTGTCTTTTGCTGTGTGTCCAAGGGATTGCCAAACCACCTTAGCAAAGATTCACAGAAATCACTGAGAAATAGTTTTGTTAAAAAAGCCCTTCTTTTACCAATGTAGAATTGATTTCTCAGTATATGTGGACTTAGAAGCTGCTGAAGGAATTTTCTACAATATTAATTCTTCACTGGGAGAAAGATAAGTGGATAAAGACACAATACCTTCTCTCCATTTTGTTTGTACAAATTAAAATGATAAGTTTGTAAGCCCAGTATAAAGGGCCAACTTGAAAGGAAGAAGTTTGATACACGAGAAATTTACTTTCAAGCACCACAAACAAAGACAGGTGAAAAACTATAAAGCTTCAGAGAATCTGTTGCACTTTCAGAACATCTGTATTTCTTCACATGTGTTCCCAGGACCCACTCATCCCAATAGACAAAGCAGATAATAATTGTGCTTGTGGGGCTCTTAGTTAGAATTTGCATATGCAAACAGTAACATCTGCTTGTACATGCAAAGTCTTGTGCTTCTGTAATTGCATAGTGTAGATGTTCGTAGTTTTCAATCTGATTTATTTATCAGAACTGAGCTTCCTTTTCCTCTGAGAATTCTTCCTACTCAAAGGGAAAATACCTATATAATAGGCAGGTAGGAAATTATAAAGCTCTTGATAAAGCCCATGCCTGGAAACTCAGAAGTGCTGGTAATAACATAACAGCAGATTACTGTTATTTCACAAAAGAAGTACAATGTATACTGTCAGGATCCACCTAAGGCTGTGATTTCTCAGGGTTCTGTAATCTGGGAGGCAGCAGTTGGTTTGACTTAGAAGTGTCTCCAAGAGGCTCTGTAGGGTCATGTAAGGAGTGAGAATGGCCTGTGGTAAAAGCTATGTATCAGATCCTTGCACTGGAAGGGGATGTCTTAGCTTCTCATAGAGTTCCAGTAGCCTTAAATGGACAATAGATCTAACATTTAAGTAATATGCTCAAATGAGCTTCAAATTAGAAGTTAGTCTTGAAAATAAAAATGGTAATCTTGTAATCGGGAAGGGGTAGGTAGGTAAGTGAAGGAACTGAGAGTTAACTGAATGTTCCAACCAAAGTTAAATCTGTGGGTTACTTAAGCAGAGAAAGCAGTTTGTTGAGCTGAGTAGATGTAGTGGGAGTGGAGAGCTTCAGTTTGAATGAACGGTGATCATTTTGGCTGCAGTGCTTTTGGATTTTAACGTGAACTTATTAATTTTATTGCTTACTTAAAATGTGGAGAGCGTTTATCTCCATCCCATTTAACACGGAAAAAGAGTTTACTGTAGGTTTGTAAAGGATGTCAAGAGCAGCAGGTGTGTAGGTACTGAAGTGTGCAGACCGTGGTGGGCCAGTAGGTGGCAGCGCAGAGTGACAGTGGCGTACGCGGCGGTAGGGAGGGAGGGGTAGCGTCTGCCTTACATGTTTTTTGACCTCGTATGTGCTTTTGCTTGCTTTTCACTTCTTCAGGGATACAAGTCTGCACAAAATTTAGTCTATTCAGGGTAGCGATTTCCTTTGTGGCAGCCATCTTGTGAAATCTGTCAGTCTTTAAATTCTTGGGGTATTTATTGGTTTTCCTTAGCGTTGCAGTGATGAGGGTGAATGTAAGTCTCCCACCTGCTAAAAACACCTAATAATTAGGACTGTAGAGTAAAAATATGCAGATGTACAGCAAGTACAACCAAGTTCAGAAAATAGCAAATAAATTAAAAACACAATCCTGTAATCACACAACAAATAAAATATATTGTTTTTTCTAGAATTGCCTGGTTTCATATGACTGACACTTATTATATAGAACTGGTCTAAACAATATTGACAGGTAAAATAAGCTTTGGTGTTTATTTTGAACACTCCATTGGATCCTACTCAACATTTAGAAGCAATCAAATAGTATACTCCCTCTTTAGTTTTTATCTTCAAAGTATAATGGGAGAACATTTTGAAATATAACAAAGATAAGGTGGATATCTGTGTATTAAAATAGTGATTGGCTGGCTCACTATAATCTCTGAGATTGAATATCAAATTATTTGAGTTTTCCTGGGTACAGAAGTTTTGTGTGATGGCAACAGATCCAGCCAATATATTTCAAACATAGCATATGTTTTAGAAGTGTAAAATTATATGTGTAAATGTGCGTGTATGAATGTGTCCTCCCATTCTGTTTTACTGTAGTCTTAAATTGCTAATGCTATGCAGCAGGCATTATGATTTCCTAGGTATTTGTGGTTTTGTAGCATCTACTGTTAAAGGTAGTTAGGTGTTACGGTAGTTGGACAAAAATACTGATTTCAATCATTTACTATTGGTGAATATTTTCATCCATGGTTTTGAAGTGACAGTTGTTTGGGTTGGGTTTAGAATGTGAAGACATTAGATTCAGTCAGCTCTAACAAATTCATATGTGTTTTTAGTCTTTAGATGTATTTTGGACGAGGTACAACACAAGATATATATATAAAATAAATGTTGTTAAAAAAAAAAAGATAAAGTTCTATTCAATGCATTAAATGAACAAGTGGCCATTAAGAGAATTATAATTAAGGATCTGTGTAGGAATTTAATTAGGTGCTCATAAGAATGCTAGGCAAACAAGATGCATTTAAAGAATGCTTTTCTTCCATTTTATAACAATTTTCAAAATATTAACATAGTTCCTTATTTTAAATTGGGCCAAAAAATAGATTTTCCTAGATTTTTTCTAACCTATAAATACAAACAAAATTCAGAATAGGTTTTCTGAAACATGTTTTAATTATTTATTTCAGTTTTTAACTTTGAAATAATCCTGTGTTTATTTTTATAATTAAAATTAATAGCGATTTTTTTGTGAACAGAGGCTTTAAAGCCCTTTCATTATAATAATTTTAGATAAACAAGATCCTGCTCGGGATCAACCCTCCCAATTAATAATTTCAGTGAGTCAACACTTATCAATCATTAAGAAAATTCCACAACTGTTTTTCAGTGAAATACAGACAGGTATTTCCTCACACCAGCTGTTTGGTTCCTAGTGTAGTTGAGACTGAGAAGTTTACAGAATTATACAAAAGGCTTTTAAAGCTTCAGCTCAAGCAGTACTTTTTCGCATTCATGTGTGTCTCTCCTCTCACACAGACACCATTTTTATTTGTCCCTGAGCACAATTTCAAAATCTTCTTTATAATATCCTATTTTTCATCAGAGCAGTTGCACAGTAATGAACAGAAAACATATGTAATCCTATGTATTTCCTGTCCAAAAGTTGTTTGGAAAAGCACCTTTTCCCCAAACGAGCAGCGTGATGTTGATGTGAATGACAGTGATTCAAGTGAAGGGAAGCTGATTTAAGTATGTAATCTATCAAAATGTCCCTTTGAAGAAGACCAAAGTAATTTGACTTTTTAGTGATCAGTAGCAGATGGTCACGCAAAGAGAAGGAGAGACGGGAAAGAAACTCCAGTAGAATCCTACTGATATCCTCTTGTGGTATTCTGCACACATGAGGCTGTGATCAGCTGGGTTTTCAGGGCCCATAGAAGAGCAGCTTAACAAAGTATGAGGTTCTGGAGAGGAAGCCTGCGGTAGTTGCCATGAATATTACTGTATAAAGTATCCTACTGCATTAAGGCTTGAAAAGGGAGTTATTGTGGAGACGGCACTGGCAAAGGAAAAATCCAGTGACAAAGTCTTTGATAATATTTCTACATCCTTTTGTTTCACAAGAACCGTGTTTCATAATAATTCCCTGAGTTGGCTTAGTTTTCAGACAATCACTGGTTGTGCATATCTGTGTGAAGATCACATTTAGATTCATCCTCTACAAATAATTTAATAATTCAAACTGTTTGCATATTTCTTTGCTATTTTCTTTTTGTTTGTCTGAGGGCAAGGAAAGAGGATTTAGTGTTAATGCATCACTTTTAGCTATACATCAGGCTGAGAGAGCTAGTGTTTGGAATAGAAGAATAGATAAAATTTATTATAATGCAAATTAACTGGGTATGAACAGAGAGATATTTTCCCAATGTTTGTTTGCTTCACAGTCAATCAAATAAACAACCAGTAAATATTGTGTTATTCTAGATTCTTTAGTGTTTGCTATTATACTTTCTGTGTCCTAATTAAAATTTATCAGGATAACTTTTGAAAGTTAAAAATATTAATTTAACTCACTGGGTCTCTTGCTTCATTAATGTCTTCAGTGATGTCATTTAGAAGAAAATGCTTCATCAAACAGTAGTGCTTCAATCATAAAAGGATGTAATAGCAGAAGCATTAGAACTCACATAATCCAAAGCCTCTCTCAATTGTTCGCATCTCATTTTCTAAATGGGACCAGTCGTTATCTTTCTTAGCTCATTTCAGACAAGCAAAATAATCCCTTGCTTTAATATAGAACCTTTTATTCCATGAGGATACCTAAAGGCTCTGTGTACAGCATTTATTATTTTACCTTCAAATATGTATTCACCTCTGGGCTGGAACAAAGTGGAATGCTTAAAGGCTCAAAATTTCCTGCTCTTTCTAGATGACAGTGGTTCTTTAGATTGCCTTTGTAATGAGAAAGCAAATGTTGCAATCTGTTCTAAAAGCCACCCCCAAGTTATGCCAATACTGGAATCTGCAGGCTCAGCATCTCTTGGGGAATTTGATAGGAAATAACTATTTGTTTTCTTGTTGCAGCTTTCAGCTGAAGACTTTCTAATATTTTCTAGTTGTTAACAAAGTTGTCTTCAAAATCCTGTTAGCAAAGTATGCTCTTATTTTTTGACTTTACCTGTATTTGTCATACAAATGTACCTGAGAGATATCAGACATAATCCTTAAACTATACATGGCTGTATTTGGATACTTTCAAATACTCTCAAAGTGTTGTGTCCTCTTTTATAAATTTACATATGCAATTGTCCAGGACTTCTGAAAAATGGTGAAACATGATCAATGAGTTCTCACTCCCAGCTATTTCATCAAATGATGAGCTCACACTCTCCAGCTTCTCTGCTAATCATACAGTGAGCAATCTGAATAAAGACTTAAAATAAACACCCAGATTCAATTGTTATAAAGGGTGTAACACTATTGTTAAACAAAGTCCTCTTCTAAGTTTATTATCGGGGAATATAGAGAGAAAAGCAGCTCCTCTCTGTGTAGTTTGGGTGAAGCCCCAATTCCAGCATTTTGGGGCTAAACTGTGTAGCAGTGTCTTCATTTTATTTTCATTCTTAACCCTTTTTTATCGCCCCTCTCTCATCTTCGCCCATGCTACTCATGCAGATTGATACAGCTCAGAGCAGACTAGACCATTCTTTTCTGAACTGTTCCAGCTCAATTTCAAATCCCAGCCTCACTGGGCATCCTGTGATTTATACTCACAGGTGCTACAGCTGCTAGGGGATCAGATCAACTGAGGCATATGCAAAACTTTCTTTTATGTGTGATTTATAACATTTGAGACAGATAAACACCTGATAATCTTCCTGATACTAGGTCAGTTGCATTTATTCTCCAGTGAATGAAGGGCAATTTGGAATTTATTCCGATCTCTAACACTTTTGCTTTACCACCTCCACTCTTCTCTCTAGTTTTTCTGCCCACTGTGTAAAATTCCTATCTTCTCTATGTTATTAGAAGAAATAGTTCATGTGAAAACCTGACTCTTCTAGTGCTCCTGGAGTGAGTGCTATTTTATTCCATTATGATACCAACTAGCTCATATGGGGAGGGTCTATAACTCAGCTATTCTCTTCTAAGGGGCTTGAATTTTAATAAACTATAAATAAGTCCTCCCATGTTCCCTTTATAGTAAGTAAAACAGCTTTCAAAAGTCTGAAATTAATTGTCTTGGCTTTTTTCTGTATTTAAAGCAAAAGTACAAAAAATATAGTAGTTTTTGTCTGCGTCATCCTTTTTCTATATTGAGATACAGACTTGAGAATCAGCCTGTGAACGGTTTGAGAGTTCTCTCTGACACTATATGTTCAATGCACTATTGTTATTTTGCCATATTCTTGGCCCTTATGTCTTGTATTCAGAAGACAGAAAACAGGCTACGTATTCTGGATATCGAGGATCATTGAAGACAGTTGAAACCCAAAGAGCTGTTGCCTAAATGGAACAGTGGCGTGGCTGTATGCCAGCTATTTTTAGCCGGTCTAAGTGCAGAGAGTCTTCCAAAAAATGGATAGATGGAGTTGTTGATGTAGGACTTTAAAAGTCCAACAAAGTTTGCTGAGCTAACCAAGAGAAACTGAAGAAACAAAAGGAAAGAGGTGTGTTGAGAGTAAGATTAAATACAGGTAAAAACAAACACTACAAAAGTTAGAGAAGACTTCTCCATCTGAGAAGTTGTGAATGAAGTAAGGATGACTACCAGAATACTTTAGACAGCTAAAGGGCAGTAGGGAATCTAAGGCAAGAAATAAATAGTACACAAGAATTTAGTATTTTGTCTGGATGAATAAAAGTCCTATGTGTTTTAAAGGTTAAGCATGCCTAGAGTTAGAAAATGTTTACAAAACATTGTTCCTCTTTCCTTAAACTATCTGGAATTTTATACTGTAAACCAGCATTCATGGGCCTAGAACATGGGAAAAGTTGGGTGTTTAAACTGGTGTCTTTTGTTGGTTCATCATTTCGACTTTTGTCATCATTTTCTGGTTGGGAATCTCTGTAGACTGAAATTGAAAATGTTTCATGAACTCACCTTCATGTCAATGAACTTTCAAGAATTCACAGCTGAATCTTTTGGCGAGTTTTCTCAGGGACCATGTTTCCTGGGTTCACATTTCCGGGTAGCCCGTTCTCCATGCTTTTCCAGGTGTGTTGGGGACAGATGCTGTTGCGCTAGAATGGGAAGCTGTGCAGTTGCCTAGGAGCTCTTTCTCATCTGATTTTTGACTAAAATGGTGGATGAGGCTTGATAAAGTTTTTCACTTCAATAAGGACTTTCCTGAGATTTCAGGAAATCTGTTGTGCTTCAACAGTAGAATTACAGTCTAATTTATTTTTATCCTCTTTAGGTTGTTTTTTTTTTCAACTAGTTGAATCTGAATATAAGCCTGAAGGTTATGTGTTTATACCAGGCATGAATACATGTACACACACACAAATATAATTTTTATTTCTCTATACGTTCTTGCAAGAGAAAACAATTTCTTATTCTTTTTAAGGGAGGTTACATTTTTTAAGGTAATGAAAAAGTGATGGTTATAATGAAAAGGAAAGGAAGAAAGTTAATTAAGAAGGTATTTCTAAAAACTTTTTCCCAGCAATGATTTGTCAAGAGCAGTAATCATGACATACAAATAGAATTCCAATTTTTTAAATGGTTACTGCATGTTCAAAAAAATTCTATTAATTTCCCTGTGGTTAAGGAGCTACCTTACTAAAATATTATGTAAGCTCTTCTTCTTCACCTCCTCCTCCTTTTGTCTTTTTTTTTTTTTTNGATCCTATCTTCATTAAAAGCAATGGCAGGTCTGCTCAGTGGAAGTGGCGTGGTCCCTTAATGACCTTGTGTGTTTTGTCGCAGTCGTGGCTACCATTCTTTTGTTTATGAACAGATTTGTATATAATAATTTGGGATCTCACTACAAGAAAGATGCTACATCAGTGTGTGCTAGTTAACAAAAAGCATTTTTTTATTCATATTCAAAAAACTGTAACTGAAAAATTATTCTACAGATGTTAATATATTTTTCTCAACTTTTCAGAGTCTTTGCCAGACACAATATGAATGAATTCACAACAAAATTAATAGAACTTTAGACTTTACTCATCTACATGTGAACAGGTTCATTGAGTTGCTAGCGGGTGTGAATAAAACAGCATCCCATTGCATATCAATGACATAACTTTTTTATCTAGTTATACAGGTTTAGGTCCTATTCTTCCTACCTAAATAGGAAATGAAGCCTGAAAATAGTGAAAAATCTATTCTCATTTCAAGGATGTTCTTTCATCTGACTTATACTGCCATCATCTTCAAATCATGCAAAAGCTGCCTTTTTCATGCTGAAGTATGATAAGTAGGTGTTTAATGAAGGCTTACAAAAGAATTGTACCAGAATGCAGTAATATCAGCCAAACATTAGTGTGCCAAGATCTAGCACAGTAGATGCTGTATATGGACATAATGAACGTAGTCATTCAGCACATATACTGTCTTGGTAGAGAAAATGCAGCCATATTGCTAGCACTATATATTCAATAACATGCTAGCCATGTTCGGGGGGACATACTCCAGTTTTCAGAACTAAGTAGATGTAATTTGTGGTTGTGCCTGATCTTGAACCAGCTGTGTTCTGAGATAACATATGGAGTAAATTCAGCATCACAGCTGCTGTGCTGTGCTTAATCTGGCAGTGAGAAAGAGCTTCACAGTAATAGTAACTGTTCACTATAAAGATAGAATACAATATGTGGTTTGCATTTCAGAAACCATGGACAAGAGGGCTTTACATTGACATCCTAGCCTTTACCATTTGTAGATATGTTTGTGGTATCTGATAAGGAATCAAATCTGATTTTCAGTAATAGCATTACAGTTCTATTTTTTGATGATTTTTGGTTGGGATCTCCACCTAATAGCAAGATTAAGTAACACAGTTTTCTGGTTATAATAGGTTTTTACCATGTAAGAAATTACTTTTGCCCTCTGCCAGTGTCGGGAGGAGCTGAGCTGGAATAGTCTTAGTTATGCATCTCTCTGTGCTTATCTTTCAAGAAATACTTCATGTAAAGCTTGTAGCTTCTTATGCATTTACTACATTCTGTCTGCTAGCATTACATGATAACATAAATAAGACAAGATTGTTTGGGAAGTGGGGTTTAGAAATTTCAAAATAATTTTTTTTCCCCGGCCTTATAAACATTAATTAATATTCACCCATCTGTCTCCTTGCACTTCCTGCATCTCTACTTATGCAAATAAGACTGTCGGTTTAGTGTGGAGGCTGCCAGGCCATTAAGGGGCGCTTTATACAAATGTATTGGAAAATCAGACTTCTTGTTTTTCATGGTTAAGAGAAAGCTTATAAGTATGGAAACATAAATAAAATCTAATGCCAGTTCTTCAGAACTACCGATTTGAACAGTTTATGGGAGGTGTGCCAGGAAAGTATGAAGTGTATTTCTGCAAGGGTCTGGATTGTGAAAAAAGTCAAGGAGATGATTAAAAGTCTGACTGTTGCTGAAGTCAACACAGGATTAAGACCACTTTGTTAGGGCATTCTGCAGCCCAGTCCAGGCACCTGGTAGCTTCCTAAGGTTGAGCATTTCCCAATTCCCTGATCTTAACCTCCTGGTAAAATTATAAGCTTTTCTGTTTTGTAGGTGGAAAGGAGAGAGTAACATAATAGTTGAAAGTTGATCACTGGGAGTCTACGTGTGCCTTCATGAATCTTAATCCAGCCCTGATTTATTGTCTGCCATAATTGCTCGAATACCTGTGTCCCTCAAGATTTGTTCATATAACTAGAAAAGTGTTATTAATGCTATTGCATAAATGAGGGAATAAGACACAGGCTAAACCACAAAGGAAAATTCCCGACTCTTGGACTAGCAACCAAGTTAGTCATCTGAATTGTAGGATCTATATGTGTACACTATCTGGAGAGTATCCATAGTTGCGATGACAGTAAGTATGAGAGGGGAACTACAGAAGCCATCCAGTACGGGGACTATTTATACTGGAAATAAATTGTTCCTTTTACAAACTGAAGAGATCTCTTTGGTTTCTCTGAAAAGACAAGACGAAGAAAAGGCACCAACACAAACCTCCTACATGACAAGTAAAGGTTAATAAAGAGGTGAAGCTCCTCTTCTGGACAAACTTTAGCATGAAACAGGTGAATACAATTGTATTTTCTTTTGACCTTAATTCTGTAGGTATTTCTTAGGTAAGCATTTGCTTACTATTTTGGGCCTCATAGATGGTACATGGAAGAAAATACCTCATCTGTGCATTTCAGGTTTAAGCATGAAAGAAATGTGAATTGTTTCAGTTCTGACATAACAGAAACAATACTTAGTATTTTAAGAAACAGCAGCAGTGCCCAAAGGGCTTTACTGGTTTAAAGTCCAGTGCCTGGCACACATGTGATAGGAACTTTGACTGACCTTTTACTCTTTAACTTAGGTAACTATATTGAGGAGAAATTTGAATCCAGGTGTACTAAATCCAAGGCAAAATCTTACCACTGTACAACCTTTCCAGCCAGTTGTCTTTCACAAGCAAGTGCCTTCACTTCACAGTGCTTCAGTTTACCCATCAAGTGAGGATAAGAATGTCTTATTTATTTCAGAGAAAGTTCTATGAAGCTTCATTAGCTTCACAAAATGTTTTGAGAAATCCTGGAATAAGCGATGAAGACCAGTAAAGGAGATCTATCCTGGTTCTGTTATCAATCTTCCACTGCAGGCTATGTACTACAAGTGCCTCTTCCAACAAGAAACCAAGAATTCTTATTTCTATTTCCAAGGCTCAGGGTACATCTTTAATTGCATTAATGTTTTGTGTACGCACAAGATTTTCTGTGCCCTATTATACTTCTAAACTTAGGTAGGAACTCTTCTGTACTCCTGTATTTTCTATAAAATATTTTGTTCTAATATACAAAAATGCAAGGAAGTACATAGATGCTTAAGATTAATTAATTTCTGGTTAATGTTAAAAATTGAAAAAGCTATACATACATTTTTAGGTCAGAATTTCTCCTGGTAGCTTATATGTAAGTAAAGCCATAATAAAAGTAAATAAATAAAGGCAAGATTTCATACTGGATCAAACTTGTGAAGAAGTGCTCATTTCTGATCATGCCTATTTTGAAAAGTAGATCATAATGCAATGAACTTTTAAGCTTCTCTCATTTCCTGGTTGATTTATGCCTTAGAGCTTGAGGATTTGTACTTCTCAAAAATTATTCTATTTCACATGTTCTCATTAAGCTGATTAAGACTAATGCTTATCTGAATTCCACTAAGCTCCTGTTTTCTGTGCTATCTTAGCACAGCTAGAACTATAGGTTAAAGGTTCTTTATGTTTTAAATTTTTTTTAAAAGAAAGCTTTTCTAAAAAACCACACTGTTGGATTTAATTGAATATTGCCCTGATTGTGTTCTTCTCTGAATGGTAAAGATAAGTAAAAGTGTATCCGTATCTGCACTGCTGTTTCAAGAAGCTCCAGGGAAGCTCTCCCCAGGAGGATTGTCTAGGCTGGAGTATCTCTTTTGCATTGGCAGAATTTCTGTCTAATTCCTGCAGACTTTCAGGTTATTTCCAAATCATGAGCAGGTGGCCAAGAACATCCATGTCAGGGCAGTGAGCACACTAACAGCTCTAATGGCCCTGACCAGCCTCACCTGTGCCCTCCATCCACCTCCCTGCCCATAAGCCCAAGGGCTCTATTTAAGCTCAGCCCTGAGTTCTCAGTCTCTGCCTGAGCTATGCTGTAGGAGTGTTGGTTGCTAGCTAGCCATGTCTGTGCCTAGACATGGACTCTGTTGATCTGGGCCCTAATGCATGGACTGACTTTACCTGTCTTGTTCCTTTGAACCTGCTCAGTGATCTCTGGGTGATAATTCACTCTGATTACCCTTAACTGCTCCCATCTTGCAGTTTGTTTTTCTGACTTCATCTTGGACTTGCTTTATTTCTCTGAAGTTTCCTGCTGATCTGCACTCTTGGTTGAACCTGGTTGTGATCTCTGGATCTGCTCCCTCTCTGAGGGGCCCCTGTCCTGCTGACTTTTTTGTTTATTGTACTTGACTCCTGTGCCCTTATCACTTAGAGATCAGCTAAACCTTGTTGTGCCCTGATGCTCATTCTGGATGCAGGCATGTGATAAGGAATGGTAAGGGAACTGCTAACTCTGAAAGCTAGTTTACCATGTTCTGTAACCTGATGTTCAAATGGAGAATGAGGAAGTGGAGAGTTTAAAATGCAGGCATGTTTCTGGGACCTCCTTAGAATATTATGAAACTATTCTTCACATTTAAATGATGTTCTCTCTTGCATGATACTTAAGTAAAAAAGAAAGAGTGGAAGAAACCTCTCAAGTTTCAGTTCTTAAAGTAGCCACAGAAAGTAAGTGTGGCTGTATTAGCAAGCTTAGAATTTGACTGAAAACAAAACAGGACTTAGCAGACGCTCTACCTTCGGAAAGTGGGCTGCAAATCAAAACTGATGGCTGACTTGTAAGTAGTCTCTTAAAATACCCATTTTGTTAAAAATAGTGACCTGTCTTGTGGAACAGAATGTTCATGTAGTTTTTGTGACAACTGGGTCACCAGCAGGAGGCAAATGGCAAGTACTAGAGGAAGGGACAAGTACGGACTCAAGGCGAATCATTGCTTACTCTCATGCTTTTGGCTGCTTTCTGCCTTGACTCTATTCTCTGTGTTAAGTCTGACTACCTTAAGGAATTTTTTACTATGGAGGCAGGATTTGGCATACCATGCCAGACATGAGAATAGACAGGACCAAATATGATTTTCACAAGTTGCTGGTCTTGCACAAGTGTATCCAAGCCGGTTAGCCAATTCTTATTTAGGATCGGAGAATGTCATCAGGAAGTAGTTCCTGGAAAGAGCCACATCATTATCACTACTATGTGTAAGGCCTATGTTAGGTAGTGCCAAATGCTGATCTGGAAGGTGGACAAGAGAAACAAATCCTGTATGCAACAGAAATACTAATGTTTTGTTTACTTGTCCTCCTGGTAGAAGCATTATGAAGTTTTGGGGAAAAGTTCTTGAAAGCGTAGTCATGAGGTAGTGAAACGACTTGACGTGATCTTCCTACACTTGTCAGAGTAGTATGGTAAGGCCCTTGGGTATTCTGCAGACAGGACTTACCTTGTTCTTACTTTCTACTGGAAGTATTGTATATGACTATCAACTTAATTGAGACCTCTCTACTCCCATTATGTGGTTTCTGATAGTATAGTACAGTCTTGAAGAGTGAAGGGCACTGCTCTTGTAGTTGTTGACTATCACAATGGCTGTCAACCACTGATTTTTCTGGTGCTATAAAAGCACACTTTGATTAAAAACGTATCTGTGGTATATATTTTTGGTATAGTATCTGTGGCAAGATATACATTAAAGATATATACCTTCCTGAAACAACAGAAGAGCATAAAATTCCTCAGTTGTCTAGTATCTGTTTTGGCTGGCACACAGCTGCCATCTCCACTTGGTCAGAGAAGTGCATCTCAAAACTGTTTATAATGCTTTTTTTTTTTTTTGAAGAGTCTTATCTTTACAAAAGATACAAGACACTTACTGGTGAGGTTATTATTAAGGATCCTTTCTAATTTGGTACAATGAAGATAGTTGTACTTTCTGTTATGCTAAATACTAAGTTTGGAAGGATGGTTTGGAGGTTTTCAGTATAACTAAATGTTAGGGTATGATGTCTCCTGAAGTTGAAAGCATTGTAGAGGAAGAAATAATGGTGTTCTTCAGACTGTATGATGTGCCAGTTCAGTACATTTTGACTTTTAAAATGTTTTTAGATTCTTGTCCCTTCTTTCTCTTTAAAATAATTTGTCCTAAAATGCTTCTAAAGCTCCTCTGATACAGCCAGTGCTTAAGTGAGACAGTCTTAAAATGCTCAATGACTCAATTAGCAAAACATTTTTTGGGGGAAATTAAAGGCTAAGTGGTGCAGATACTGATCTTCATTAGGTAGTTAAATATTTAAATAATAAAATAAACTGCACATCTGAAAGCAGCTTGGACATGCAAACCAAAATGGCATATTTGTTCATCACTCAAGTACTGGTTTGCTCACCAGGATGGTATCAGGCCAATGTTATGTTTGAGAAAGCAGGTACTGTAAGCTGATCAAAGCAGATTGTACAATATATTAGCTGAAATTGTTGACTGTGTGGTTCTAAGGTATAAAATTCCAAAGCTCAAGGGTGTAATTTTCTCAGTTTATTACACTTCTGTTCATTGTATTTCTTTTTAGTAGCTGGAATGTTCCCTTAGGCAATATCATAAGACAAATGAGAATGTTAAGATTAGAACATAAGTTGTAAAATGATGCAGCATATTTTGGGAATTGAAGCTCTAGTTTCTGATCTACAGAAACACTTACCTTAATGGCTTATAATCTAGGATGCTGGATATTGTGAATCAGTCCCTTTTTTTTCCCCTTTGCCAAATAAAGGACATCAGAGAATGCATCTATGCCTGTTTGTCACAGATTTAGAAAAAAAAAAAAAACCAAAAACACTCCAAATCAAAAAACACAAAACCAGCCTCAGCTTTTCATTGTCTCTTACATCCAAAATGAAACTCATACAAGTCTCAAGTGAAAAAACAGTAATGGATTTTCAGTTAGCACAAAAAGCTACTTCAAATAAGCACTGAAGGAAAAGGGCCCTTAACTAAATCCTTTGGTAACAATAAAAATTCTTTTAAAGTGAGTTGCCAGAATGAAGGACAGATCTAGACTAAGCTTTTGAAATTTATTTGAAACAGAATAAAGTTTTGTGAAGTAGAGTTTGTTGATTGCTTAGCTGGAAAGTGTGTTGTATACAGAAATGCCTCTAAAAGAAGTTTCTGCTTGTAAACAAGCATCCTCATTCCTGAAGTACTTCTCTCCAAAGATAGATGTTTTAACACAGGCTTTAAACCCACCTGGCACTGCAATAAAGGGCACTTAACTTTTTTTATTTATGAAGCAAAGAATTGTGTTGCTAGTAGATGGCTAGCAGCCACTTCTTGTTTCACTTCATTTTTCATCTCTGCCTATATGTAATAATACTTTAGTATGTACAAGAAAATGAGACAGTTGGAATATTAATGCAATCTAGCATTTTCCAAATAAAACCAATGTCAAAGTGTGCTAAGCTTTAGTCTCCTTACTTAACACAAAACATTAATGCCTAAGTTGGAACTTTGGGCAGCATTCAAGAAAGCTGGCATGCTATATTGTATGAAGTACTCTGCAGGCATTGAGTACATAGAGTAACATTCAGTCAAATTGAACCTCTACCTCAGCATCTGAGGCCAAATCTGAAAAAAAAAAAAAAATAGTTTTGTGTTTTCCCTGTTGTTTTGTCATTTGCTATGCAGTATAATTTCAGAAAAATGTGTTAACCTGAAAATCATCTATATTCTTTGTAGCTTAGCATTTTGGCTTACCTGTCACTGAGGATTTGGAAGAATTTCTTCCACATTTCTGATAGCAGAAAGTCCAGTCAGTATTTAAACTCACTTGGCCACAATAACTTGAAACTCCACATTTTAGAGTAATGTGTCTACAAGGAACTATCTTCTGGTGCTCTGGATATTGTCTTGAGTGTGCAGGTATCTCTGATTCATACTTACTACAGTTCTCGGATTCCTGCCCTCGAAGCAGCCTTCAAGGGGTATAGATCAAGTCCACAACTGGTAATGGGATCGCTTACTGCAATAAATACTACAGTTAACGTGAATCCTAGAACTTATGAAAACTAACATTTCATGTGTTGGGATAGAAAGTAGAAACAAATACCAACAGTTTATATGCCAAATTAAAAGAAAACAGCTTCCATTATGAAGATAATTGAGACATTCCATATCTTGTTCTGTGAGACTTCTATGTCTCACCACAGGAAAGACATGGACCTGTTGGAGCAGGTCCAGAGGAGGGCCACAAAAATGATCAGAGGAGTGGAACACCTTTCCTATGAAGAAAGGTTGAGAATGTTGGGATTATTCAGCCTGGAAAAGAGAAAGCTCTGGGGAGACCCTATTGCAGCCTTCCAGTACTAAAAGAGGACCTACAGGAAAGACTGGGGCAAACTTTTTAACAGGGACTGTTGTGATAGGACAAGGGGTAATGGTTTTAAACTAAAGGAGAGTCGATTTAGACTAGCTGTAGGGAAAAAAACCCTTACAATGAGCGTGGTGAAACACTGGAACGGGTTGCCAAGAGAGGAGGTGGTAGATGCCCCATCCCTGAAAACATTCGAGGTCAGGTTGGGCTTTGAGGGTGATCTACTTGAAGATGTCCCTCCTCATTGCAGGGGGGTTGGATTAGATGACCTTTAAAGATCCCTTTCAAACCAAACTATTCTATGATTAAAATTTCAAATGAAAATCATTGTTTGAAAACTGCATTCTTTATCACTATAAATTTCATTACTGTAAATCTAACATGCCATGTAACATGTAAGGCAGCTATGCCTTGGCCAAGAGCTGAGACCAAGGCAAATGGTCTAAGATTGGTAAGCCATTGATAACAGGGCAGTGCAAACAAGACTGGAGGGTAATGAGCTGTGGTCTGAGCTATGGATCAAAAACTAAGAGAACAGTACCTGAAACTGCTGGAACAATACAGCACAGCATCACTGTGGGATGGCTCGTACTACCAGCCTGACCTAACCTTGGCTGTATCTCTTGCTTAGTCCACTTAATTAATTGAATGTAGTGTCTTTTTGCTTGGTACTCCTTTTCCTACTGTGACAGGGTCAGGTAAGCTACTTAACAGTGCACAGTACAACTGTCCATGCTTTTGTGTATGCAAGAGAAGAGAATTGTATTTAGACAGTAACTGCAATCATTTTATAATGCTGACAAAATCCATAACTCTCTACTTGATATCCATGTTGACAGTGTCAACCTGAAAAGGAAGAAGGTGAATCTAACAGGTTGTGTGAGGGTAAAAATTCAGGGGCATGCGAACCCCCCAAGTTTAGGTTGCTTAATTTCCTGGAAGGGTTCTTCAGTTATTCTTTTGAAAGTAAAAGCTGTCAGGGCTATAGCAGTATGCTGAAATCTAATAAGTCTAATGCTGGGAGAAATAATAATAATAATAATAAAATCTTTTATTTCTTGTCCTTTTAATTTTGCATATGTTTGGTAACATTTTTGTAAGTTATTAGATTACAATGGAAAAATTGCAGCATATGAGGACATGCACTCACGTGGTTATTGAACGCCTACTGAAGAGGAAAACTTTCCTTTCAGCTAAAATGTTTGACTAGGGTAAATAACATGTTCCTAAGTTGATTTTGTATATAAAAGACTGTGTGACAAATTAAAGCTGTCATGTTTCTGAGACCAGGGCATAAATCTGAAAAATTTATCTCAGGAGTTTGGGATGGAAAAGAAGAAAAACGGGGATGGGAACAAAAGAGGAAAAGGAGAGAATATCTAAATGCTGCATGTGAATGCATTGAAGGATAAGAAATGGGCTTTTCTGATCAAATGGAACTGATAGGGGATCTGTACCCTTTTTTACTAATTCATTATGTGAACTGAGGGTAAAATTCAGTTTCAGGGACTCAATTTCCCCACTAGGAGTAATTTACCTGTCTGAAGGATTTTAAATATTCTTTAAAGAATAAAAAAATATTTGTAAATTGGACCCAAGGGTTGAAGGTTAACATCTAAGGCTGCCTTATGCATCCCCACCTGTTTATTAATTCGTGTGTGCTGTTATTACCGAGTGCAAAGATAATGTACGTGTTTGAAGACTCTTTATTGATGGCTGGAGGTATCCTCGTGTTCAGTAGTAGATTTTCCATTATCTCTGATGGCTGGTTTCTCCCTGTGATTAGGGTAGATGGCAATGTTGCTGCCTGATCTACGTTTACCTAACTCTGAGTAGGTGATTAGCTTAATATGCCAAAACACTTTTTGAAATTTTGAATTTTCTTTCTCTTAAGGGTTTTCAAAATATGTTTGTGGGGAGTGAGTTGGGCCTGTGGAAAAAGGAAATCTCTGTCCCCAGTAGTCCAATAGGTTCAGTAACTGTATAGGTGTAAGATGTCCAGATGTAGTGTCAAGACCCTGAGCACATCTCCACTCCTGGGGGACTGGCTGTGAGGTCCAGGGCCAGCGCAACACAGCTGAGAGCTGCGTCCTTCCCACTGGTGGCCTTGGGGTGAGGGTCCCTGGCAGCACTGCAGGGAGGCCTGAGCCAGCGCTGACCACCATGCTGTGGGAGCTGCTCTAGGCCTAGTGTCTCGTGCTGGGCCCCACCAGAGCTGCTGTGCCTACTGCCTTACAGATGGGCCACTGCCTGGCCTGGCCATCCTTGGCTTGTGGCTGACCCTGGCTGCTCTCACTGGACCTGCTTCATCACCATGGGCTTCTCTGGCCATCTGGCTTCCCACCCAATTGTACTAACTGCTGCCCCACTCTCTGCAGGATGGGCACTGGGGAGCCAGGGCGCCCTGGGGCTGGGCTAACAGGGAGTGGCCAGACTATATTTGTGGCATCCCAGGCTTTGTAATGCAGTTTTCCACACCTGAGCTGAACACCCTTAACCATTTTTTGGGTCCAAGTTTTTCTCAGTAATTGCTTCTGGAGCTGTTCTTCTCCATTTCTGCTTTGAACAGCTATTTTTAGTGAGTTTAGGAATCCCATGTCTGATCCAGATAGTATTCATGTTAATCTGTTTATTCTAGAAAGCATTTTGATAATTTGATGATTAAATCACAAAAGTATTTTAGAAAACTCTTTGACTATATATCGAAGTGAGACACTTGTATCAACCAAGGTAGGAGAAAACATTGAATGAACTATTTCACATGTATGTTACATGGATGTAATATTTTTACACATTATGTGTATAAATCTGGAAGAAGTAATTGGTGGCAATCTAATGCTTTTTGGAAGCACTCAGGACTTTCAACCAAATGGCAAAAATTATTATTTTGTGTATTTATTTTAGAATTTGCAACGTAAGTCTTGTGTCATTGCAGTTGAATGCAATCTGGGAAGTCTAGAGCTGAATTAGATATTTCTTCTAATGAAGTAACTGAAACACTTTTCAAGGTGGTATAGTTTACTCATACCATACTTTCCCTCCAAATATCAACTCAAAGGATGTGAAGACTGACTTCATTAGTCTGGCTTTAACTCTGAATCCAAAAGACCTTTTACTTAGCACTTTAAGAAATACCAAAGGGACCTTTATGTGTACAGTTTCTGACAACACCGTAGGCCTCAGAGGCCTTTCTCCCTAAATTAAATAAAATCTGCAGTGCAAACTATGCAAATACGTTTTGTCATTCTCCTCCCTGAGTTGCCTCTTAGCATTTCATCACAGTGAGTATGATTAGGTTAGAATATTGGTTTTCCCACAAACACCTGTTGTTCATCTAAAATTAAAAGAAAGAGGAGGGGAAAAAACCCTAACCTATGGCCTTGTGCAAGGGAAAATTCTGTCTATTTTCTCCTCAGAGAATGACGTTAACACTGACAGCTAAAAATGTGAAATCACTTAAGATATCCACCATTGAAGAAGTGTTTCTGATCACTTCATGTGAGTGGTTTCTGTAGCATATCCTAAATTTTCTTTTTCCACTTAGATACAAAAGTTAAGATCATCAGCATTTGAATTCACTAGAACAATAATCCATGGCATTTTTTTCCAGATGGTTTCTAGGGCTAAGGGACAGAAATTTCAGAAATATCTTTCTTTGTCGTTCAGTAGCATAGAAACTAGTTGTGGAAAAAGTAATGCCAGCTCCCATCAGCAGGGTCTGAATCTAGTTAGCAAAGGAGTGGATATTACAATCTGTGGATTTTTGATGAATAGATGAAGTGCAGTAAGCAGGAAGCATGGGTTATATCCTTTACTGACAGCAGATGTGTACAGAGTGATTAGTGCACTTGTCAAGTACCCAAGTAATGATGTATCTCTGCCATAGATGTATGGTTTTCATCATGAAGAAATCATCTAATTTATGTGCTTCCGATTCTCCATGTTTAAGAAAAAAATTGTTTTGCTTTAACTTCAGTCTGTCATCTATGAAGATGTCAAGTCTTTCCATACCAGGACTTGTGTTGCACTTTAAATTTATACATAATTTTGTAATTTGGGGGGGGGATCTAAATCTAACTTGGCTAGAGCAAATGAAGGTAATAATAAAGTTTCTGACACTACTGAAGCCTTTCTCCAGGTAACATATTTAATGAGGCCTCATTGGTGTAGCTTCTTCTCAACCAAGAATACTCAGCACTCCACCAGAATCATTACAATTAAGACAAAATATTGATCCTCTTACCTAGCAGAAGCAATAATCTGTCATTTAGAGACTGTACCGTACCACAGTCAAACAAGTATTGCAGAAATAGAAAATAGAATAGTATAGCCACGCGTTAGATTCTGCTCTGAAAATGAGAAATACCACTTTAGATGATGTACAGACTTTCCAAAAAGATAAGTAATGTAAACGTGTATGAGTATCAAGGGAGTTTCTTAGTATATAATAATGTATTATTGAGAATGGAATTGTGTAAATTAAAGTGCAGGGAAGGGAAGAAAAGGAGAAACTTTAAAGCTGTTCTGGTGGAATAAGTGGCTGAACCCTGTAAAATATATGAGATTAGGGCAAGAGAACAAAGATGGAACAGCAATAATACAGTCTAGAGAATAGCTGAGAGATGAAAAAGCAATTATCAGTGTGAGAGAAGGAAAAGTACAGGAAGTAAAGGCAGGGCTTCCTTCCTCTATACAGCTTTTGGAAATAGCTACAAAACAGCTACTGAAAGAATAGCACCTGAAAAAACCCCAAACCAAATACAAAAAAAATCAAAACCAAAATCAAAATGAAAATCAAAACCAAAAAGAACCCAACCAAAACAAAAATCACACATATTTTTCAGTTTTTCATTTCCTCTAGTGAGTGAGGACCGGCTCCTTCACTCAGCTAGGGAGCAGACAATTACTGTCCTGCAGGGTCCTAGCTCAGCTCTTGGTTGAAGCAAGTGTGCAAGCTGTGGACTGTGACCTTGGGATGGATGCAGGCTGACTTCTGGCAAATATGACTGTGTTTACTTTTCTGTTGGTAGGCAACACAGTAGGTATTTTGTCTATTCACATCCTACAAAGCACAAATTATTTTTCTTACATTTTCTTTTAATTTCCATAGGTAGTTGCCCAAACAAGGCAACCATGAAAGGTGTACTAGTTCAGTGAACAAGCACAAAGCTTGAGCCAGTAAATGCACAGCCTCAAGCAATGCCCCTGATGCCTTTTTCTTTAGTCATCTTAGTAGCTTTATGTATCTGTGATGAATGATGTGGTACAGCATACTGACAAAACTGTGGATGTGAGATGTTCAGGAGTCTCCAAGACTGCAAAAGAAGCTGTATGTTTGTGAGTACACTTGCACTAAAATTCATATTGCCTGGAGAATATTTTAATGCTTTCATAAGGTGGAGCTGAAACAGTATGGATTTAACTTATGATAAAGATATACATATATAGGTAAGACATGGGTCTCGGGTAGTTTTGATGTCTACAATTCCTCTATTACATAGCATTTTCTAAAAATCCTGGGAAAAACTTACATGTATAAGAAAAAATATCTGTTGAGACTACTGAGAAACATAAAGTAAGAGTTAAAAGAAGAAAAGATCATAAAAATAAAGATCTGTAGGTATCTATGCCTGCTTACCCTAGAGCTGCTTCCATACTTTCTTTAAAAAAAAACAAACCCACAAACAAAGCAAAAGGCAACAGAATATCTCCTATTAAGAAACAGAGATGCTAAGTAAGCAATTACAATTAAAGAAATAATTGAATTATTCATTAAGGTTAATGGTTTGTCACCTCACCGTTTCAAATATTCCACAAATACTAAGCTGAAGAATTCCCTTACAGAGCAGGTATTCATAGTTCCACTTTAAAGGTATAGAAACTAAAATTACTTTCTTGGCTACAGAAGAATTAGAGTGTTATGAACCAGTTAGAGCAGAGTGATATGGATATCTAGTCATATGCCTCATGCAAAATGTGTTCATTGTAGAGCAATGATTATTTCACTGTGTTGTAAGCAGACTTCCCATAAACTCTGCCATCAAGTGGCTTACTTCCATAAGTCTTGAAGTCAGCAGCTGCCTTCAGTTGCAGAAAACATTTTCAGAGGTATATGCTCAGCAGTTTATGGATGATTGCACAAATTTGCTGAGATTCCTGAAAAAAAGGTGGTGTGATTATGTCCTCAACTTCCTCATGTCATCTTAAGAGAAAAGAAGGTTTGGAACTTCTCTACAACCAGATAACAAGTGACGTTTTCCCTGAGGTACCCAACTGTGGAAACCATTGTATATGTGTATGCAAACCTTGTAGTTTGTGTATAGGTGTGTTTTTATATGTATGTGTACATATACACACCCCAGATGGAGTACTGCATCCAGCTCCAGGGCCCCTCAACATACAAAAGACATGGAGTGAGTTGAAGCGAGTCCAGAGGAGGGCCACAAGGATGATGAGTGGTCTGGAGCACCTCTCCTGTGAAGGCAGGCTGAGAGAGCTGGGGTTCTTTAGCCTGGAGAAGGCTCCAGGGAGACCTTATAGCAACCTTCCAGTACTTAAAAGGGGCCTACAGGTAAGATAAGGAGGGACTCTATCGAGGAGTGTAGTGATAGGATGAAGGGTGATGGTTTTGAGCTAAAACAGGGTAGATTTAGATTAGTTATAAGGAAGAAATTCTTTACTGTGAGGGTGGTGAGACACAGGCATGGTTTGCTCAGAAAAGTTGCAGAGGCCCCGTCCCTGGAAGTGTTCAAGGCCAGGTTGGATGGGGCTTTGAGCAACCAGTTCTAGTGGGAGATGTCCCTGGCCATGGTAGAGGGATTGGAGCTAGATGATCTTTAAGGTCCCTTCCAACTCAAACCATTCTGTTATTCTATGATATGCATATATACACATACATCTGGACATCTCCAGAGTCCCTTCTACTCTCAACAATTCTTTGGCAGATACAATTTGAAGATGAGAGAACATTAACTGAAGGTCGATACACATGGGAGTGTAGTGCTTCAGAAGATGGTGTACTGTTTAGATAGTTCTGGAATTGTGGGCTTTTTTGTAAGCTCAATTCATTACTTGGAATCCAACAGTCTCTCCATAGAAAAAAAGCTGCATCTCTATGCAAAGTATTACTTTATTTCTCCTTAAGCATTGGGACCTCATTCTGCTCTCACATTAAAAAGTTAGCATAGGTCTATTAAAATGGTTTGAGTTCTATCCTACGCTGACCATAGGACCTCACTGGGATGTGCTGTTTCTACAAAACTGAGTTACTTTAGGCACTAGGTACTCATTTTACAGTGGTTGAGCATCCCTGAAAGTGATGTCAGTACATTTTTTTCTGCAAATAAATTCCTAAAAGATCTGCATATATGTTCTTACGCTATGCTTTATTTAGTTTTCTTATGTTTTCTAGTTTTGTAGTAGCCAGTGGAAAATTTTATCATAGGGATATCAGAGGGAGTCAGTCCCCAATTACTTTTATGAGTCTGTGGTTGTTTGGGATTTTTAATGTCAACTTTCATTGACAAGAACAAATAACATATAAGAGGAATATTTTGGTTTATTGTTTTTATTGAGAGGAAAACAAGCAAACTCAAACTTTGTTGTGTGCTATTAATTCAGTCTCAGAAGACAGGGCAGTGCACTGTAGAACTCAGATAAAACCAAAGTACCATACCGAAATTAATTGTAGCTTTGTTTTCAAAATATGAAATAATAATAATATGCTAACTTAGAAGTATATTCAGAAGTGTGATGGACCCCATAAAAATTATCAACAGATTCATTTGAAATACTGGCTACCCAGGGAGGCTATTTGTATACAGTGGTCAGTGTTCTTGTTTTAGCTTCAATATTATTTGTTTACAAGAAGAAAACCAGGCTTTGCAGGATATCATTACTATCCTAGCAAGAAATTTATTTTGCAATTGTTAATTATTTTCTCATCCAAAGGAAAACTAATATTTATATTTCTTGTTCATTGTTTTTCTGAAGCACTTTTCTTATGTTTTTCTCTTCCTCGTGTTTCTGACTTAGTTGGAACTAATATAGCTAGTTCAATGTGACCGTACCTTTCAATAAAAGGTTCACACACTCAGAATCTTCTCTTGTATTAAAATGATTTAGTTTGTGCACCTGTTATTGATTTCATCAGAACTGAGGAAAAATATTGTGGTCTGATGCACTTGAAGTTTTTCAGAACTGGTGTCAAAAAGATCGTTATTGATCAGCTTTATTCCCCAAATATTCACTTAAGTGTACCAGAAAGATCAGCGTGGCACTCAGACTACAGTAGCTTACTAAGAAAGCAAGTATCACCTAAAGAAAGTATAAAACATCATGCACTTCTGATGTGTCATTGAACTTATCTAAACAATACTCTTATGGTTCATGCTATCATGCAAGCTTTGTACAACTTGGCTCAGTTCAGCAGCGCCTTGTCTGTGTGTTTCTGATCTATATGGATAGTAGTATAAGTGGAAAATTCTTGCCATAGTTTTACAATTAAAATATTCTTATATATTTAGGTTGTATATGTTACACTTGAATGCATACTTGCTAAAAGGATAAATGATTTCTGAAGAAGTTTACAAGGAAATCGTGACTAAATCAATGATAAGGCTGACTGCAAAGATATGTTGGGATGTCAAAGCTGCTGTTTTTCCCTGTATTTGTCTTGTGCCTCTGGCACAGACAAGATGAAATGTGAACAGTAAGCACTCTCCAAATGGACCCAGAATACCTCTGGCATTTTTGTAATCTAGTCTCTGGATTTGGAAAGTTACTACTCACAACATACACCATAGTTTCAAATACTTTACTGAGTTTGTAAGGACAGTTATTTGTATGTGCCTGTCCTCTTCACTCATGAAATCTGAGTGCTCTACTGAGACAGTGGCCTTCTGTATCTGATCCTTCCCCAAATAAAGCAGGGTAAACTGTCAGACCATTTCTGTGCAGGCTTAGTATTGATTTATGAACATACTGAGTTGAGGACAAAAAATCCAACAGAAATTAAACTGCTTCAGTCTAGTTCGGAAAAACAAATGTATATGTGTTTGGTTCCTTCTTTAATCATCTTGAATGAGCTATCCTATTGGCTGCCCAAAGCCAAGAGAATAAGCTAAACCCAAAACCATAGGACAGTTGATATGACACAGAAAATTGAGAAAAGTGTGTAAAGGGGTGATTTGTAGCTCTGAGGCCTTTGGTTTTTTTTTCCCCTTCATTTCATTCATAGGTTCAGCAGCCATGCGATGAATTGATTCATCATGAAGAATTATTTCACTTAGTTGTTCTTGGAGTTGCTAAATTCATAAACTGCATGCAGCCTTGGAATAGATATTGTCATTACACTAGGTACGGTTAGGCTAAATAGTTTAGAGGTTAAATGGCATAAAATTAATTTCAATAGAAAATCTGTTTACATTTTTGAATATCTGACTTTGAAAATAAGATACATCTGCCATATAAACCCTTTTTTTAGTAAGTACACTTTTCTATTGTCACTGTTCTTCACTGTCACTCTTACGTTATTCAGTCTAGCCATATCTATTTCAGTGACATTTCCATGTTAAGCTAATAAAATTGCTCTTAAATACATTCAGGTAGGCTTTAAATTGAAGAGGTGCAGAACATGATGAGCATACAGCCACAGATCCCTTAAGTCTGTGGAACAGAAGTCAGGAACCTGAGTATCTTTATGAGCTATGTGCTGAAATCCTCTTGGGCTCACTGCTTTGTTAACACATGTACTCAGTTTCAAATCCACGACTGGCTTTTTTCTCTGTTTCAGAGAGGCAGTTTAGATAAAGCTGATAGTCATGGTCCAGATACAACTTTGTTCTACTTTTCTGTATTTGTGAAGTGAAACCTAGTTCATAATCTCTGAAGGTATATGTACAAGGAACTTAGTACTTCAGTAAGGACCTTGATATTATTGTGTGCAAACTATGTAAGGCAATCAGCTTTTACACAGTGGAAGGTTCTGCACAGGAATAACCAGTTTAGAACTGCTTCTTGCCTAGCAAGATCCTTTTCTTGTTTGTATGAACTACTGTACTACTATGGTTAAGATGTGAATGATGACAAACTCTTTTCTATCATTGCTTTATTTTGCCGTCATCAGGTATAATAGGTTTTGCATTTCAGACAGGATTTGAAACTTAGGCTCAGACCATGTGTTATAAATGTCATAATTCCTTTTTTCCCTCCCGGCTTTGTGTAGTTGGTGAGATATTTATAAACTTTCTATTATATGATGTTGTTACATAGTCATTATGTTTTCATTCAGTGATAAAAGGAATTGTTCCAATATACATCAAGTGTGAAAAGTATGCTGGTTCTCTTTAAAGTGAGAAGAGATAAGGTATTGATGTTAAGAGATTGTCATAGTCACATTTGTTAACTAGCTTGCAGAACTATGAAAGCTGATTTTAGACATTACTTGTAGTGGTTATGTAGTTTTCTGCTTTCCTATAGTATAGAAATACTTATTAAACCCTGGTATCTTTATCATGCTGACATGGCAGGGGGAAGGTAAACATTGTTTATTTTCTAAAGGCATGTAGAGAATCAACTAGGTGTCTGATCTAACCAGTGAGATATCAGGACTGCACATATGTGTGTTCATTACTGGATTAATTACTGCTGCATGTCCTCGGGTTCACTTAGTCTTAAGTTTAGCACTCTGATGACGTCTACTGTTTGTGGTGGAAATAGTTCACAGAATGCAGTTGTGTTCTTCAGCTTACATCATTCAGCAGGTCCGATTTCGGTCCAGACTCTACAATTCCCCTGCCCCTTGAATTATCACCATGGTAGTCTATAATCAAATAATTTAATCAAGACAAAACTTGATTTGTTTCATGATAAAATATTTTGAAAAGAGTGTGTCTTAAACAATCGCCTCTTTTCCTAGTCCTCATTTGCATATTGGTATCTGATCATTTATGTTGGGACCTTAGACTAACCTTCTATAGAGACACTTTCAAGGCTTCCCTCTCTCTCTGTTTGTCTTCCTGTCAGAGCTTACTGATGTCATAGCTTGCAGACCCTGGCAAATCTTACTTACTGTAAATGAAGTAACTTTTAAATTATTTTCATGCTTTGCTCTGCTCTGGTAAAAGACAGATTTTTCCATTCTGTGGATTAATTGATTTTAAAATTTAATAGCTTTCTCATTTTTTTAAACAGCTTCCAAGGTTGTGTGTTCTTTGGTAGGAGGTCATTTTGTGCCTCTTTTTTCCTCAAACCCTAGCAAATCTAAGGTGCAAAGACATAAAAGAAACAAATCTACATAATTTTAAAGTATCTTCTACTCCCTGGTCCAACCATTTATGGTGTTTATAAATTTATTGTATCATTTTATTTAGTATTACATGTATACTAATCCACTTGAGAAATAGAGTCTACACTACTAACACATAGCATCTCTACTGTTCTATTGCTATATACCTATCATAGTTTGTAACTGTATGAGGTTAAAAGTCGTTGGACCAAAGGACATGGTATTTTTGAAAGACCTTTCCTCTTAAGATGAAGGAGGAAAACAGTAGTTAATGTTCCCATTGTCCATGTTGCCACCGACTCGAAGCAGACAGTCTAGACTCATGCAACTTGTTGCTCTAATTACTTGTATTCATTAGTGAGTGTTTCAGGAATCACTGGGAATTTACATGTAGTGAAACGGGCTAGTTCAGTTACATAAACCTTAAAGAAAATTCTTTAGCCTGACTCCCCCCCTCTTATAATTTAAGGCAAAACTTAGATGAAAGGCAGACTGATACACAAAACCTTCATGCTTCCATCAGTTCGAGACTTCATGAAAAGTTGAATCTAGTAAGGGATCCTACTCTATTCAGGTAGAATAATACCTTGAGATAGCATTCAGACTAGCATAATATAGGGATCAATGTTGCAGGGAATTGCAAAAGGGATATGGGCATGCTAATTTTTATTTTTTTTAGTCACTAGCACAAATCCATTCTAGTTCAATAACTAACAGAATATATCCTAGCAGGTTTTCTCTGTCCATTTACTCCACAGACATTGTGGATACAGTCAGTCATCAGTTGCACGAGGTGGCTATATCATCTGGAAGTCACAAAAGGGTAAAAACAATTTAGTGTTTCATAAAAACTAAGATATGCTTTAATTTCTAAAAAACTGGTTCTCTTCTCAAAATGTAGGTGGTGGTATGGAATGATTTTGCAGATGTAGCACTACTACTGTGGCTAAGCATGGTATCTATAATCTCAATGCTAAAAACTTCAAAATCTTGTGTCTATGCATTTTAAGTTTCAAATTCACTTAAAACTTTAAAACAGTTCTTGGTTGTGACTATCTGCAATATGGGCTAGTGTGAAAGGTTAATCTTGGTACTTCATACATTGCATGGAGATTTCTAAGGCAGTATTTAAGTCCTAAGAAACAACCCCAGATCTTGCTGCTTTCATATGGGCAAGTACATTTTATAATTTCATTTCTCAGTTTCTCAAAGGTGAAAACTTTGTTCTTAATTACTCTCTTTTTGCATCTTTGGCCCCTTGGATTTGATAAGTGAAGCAGTTACCTGTTACAGGGTTGGCAACCATTAATGCATTCATTTAGCTACTGATTATATAAAAATGGCATGAAACAGTTTAGGCTTAGTGATATCCTGAGCTACGCATTTCAGAGAACTTTCAAGTGTTAAATGTAAAACAATCTGGTTTGGTATTCCAAGTGCACCACACAATGTAGGAGATTCTGACACTAAAAGGATCTGCCCATTCTAGCCATATGGCACCTTAGGAAACATACAAGCATACTATATTATCAGGATTATTTTTCTGGTATCTTTTCAATAGACAAAAGCAAACAAATACTCCTAATATTCACAAAGTCAAAAAAGGTTAACATGAGAACAGAATTCTTCTACGTTACATATTCTATTTCTGCCCAGTGGAGAAAGAAAAAGCAAGATTCTTCATTAAACTGGTAAGAAGAAGTGGTTTGTTTGTACACTTTTAAAATAAATTTAAAAATAAGTAAATTTCCAAATTAGAGCTACTCAATACTCCTACTTTTGATCCTCTTGACAAACCGAAAATCAAAGTAAAAACATCCTTGACTGACCTTTTCCACTCTCCTGTCAGGAAATTTCTTATCTTTTCAGAACTGAAATCTAGACAGTAATTTCAAAATAAGAACCATTTATAATCTGAATGTGAAAAATACCTATGGTTTTCAAACATATTTATTGTTTTCAAATAAAATTTAACAGCTGACTTCCATGTGAACGGAAATCTCCTTCCAGGTTAATATAGCGTCCAACTAAAAAAAAATTTCCCAGTTCTTCTCACATGCATCCTCTTTCCTTAACATTAATGTACTGCAAAAAATAATATTTTATTCCTTAAGCAGGTAACATACTTATGAAACTTCTTATTAACTATTAGGAGAATATTAATTTTCTGAGAAAGAGTCAAGGTTCCCTTCCTGTATTTAATATAATAGAGACATTTGTGTGTTGATGGACCCTATAGCAATATATTTCTGCTTCCTGGCTAAAAACATTGGTATGGATGTTGGAAGTAAGCAGAAATAATTCTCCAATAAGTTGGTTATCTAGTTATGGCATTTAAGTGAAAGGCTTTGAAGTAAGTGGAAATATTTTCCTTGTCAGTTCAGCTTTTGATGTTGGTTTAAAATATCTTTCATGAAATACAAACTTATCTGGGTGGAATATTTTAAGGCAGCTAGAAATCAGCTGTTCTGAAATTTTAATAAACTTCGTACGTCCAATTGGCTCAAATAAGTTGCAGGAAACTAATCTTTGCTTTGACTTCAATTTGGATCATAGATTCCTCAAGAATTGAACTCACTGGTAGACAAGAAAGCTTAACTCTATGTTTTCTGTAGTACAAATTTTTGTCAGGAGATTCTTACCCGAAGATGAGACAACAGTAGTGAAATATCCTAGTTATATGAGGAGCTTTAACAGTGTATTTGTTTGGATAGTAAGATGAGAAAATGCTATTAACATAAATGTTGTCAGATGCTGTACCAAATCTGCATTGGCTCTGTTGATTGCTGACATCTCACTTTCTCCTTATCTCAGGGGGTGAGGGTAAAGTGGTGTTGTCTTGAGTGTCGAGCCTGCTTAAAAATAACTTCCGAAATGATCATTTTGCAGCCTAACTTTTCTGACAGGTGTCATGGTTTCCTGCTACTAAGTTCCACTGCCACAACTTACTCTAATATTGGATGCTTCATATGCTAAGATACAGAAATCCCATACACCGCAGTTATACACTGCTACTTTACTTATTTACTGCCTAAACCAATCTAGTAAAGTTTAATGTAAATGCTCCTCACTTCTCAGATACCTGGAAGTATTTGTTTGAAGGAACAATAACTAATCTCATAATCCTAAATAGTAGGCAATCCATTACTTCCTACACTAGAAAGGTTTTTTCACACCAGCAACATACATTTTAAATATTCTACTGGTGTGGTTTGGCTTGTTTTTTTGGAGGGTGTGGGGGTTTTTTTGTGGAAAGCTAAGAACAGACATTTTCTTTTTGCTATATATCTTTGTAGTGTCTTAGCACTGAAGTTTTCAAGATTTATCTGTGGAAAAAATCATATTTGTTTGGAAAATATTTCATGAAATAAAGCTTCAAGAAACATAAATTCATTACCCTTAGTGGACACGTTAATGCTATTGACTTACATGAAACTATATTAGTTTAGATCAGATGAGAATCTGACTATGTATTTTTATATACATAGGAAATCTATACATTTGTAGGTAGATGCCCACCTTTTGAAGGTGGGCATTTCAAATGCCTACCATTTGAAGGTAGATGCTGGAGGGAATAAGATCCAGGGACAGTGCCTTAAAGCTTCTGTCTAGTGAAGACAATGCTAGGTGGTGGCTCGTTGAAGGATTTACTTACTTTCTTCTGTTCCCCCACTTGCCCTGGTATTAAAAAGAATGTGGTGACTCCTGGCCTTTACCAGGAAATATGCAGAAATCAGTGGTACAATGGCATTGCTTGTACATTTGCTTTGACTGTTTGCCTGAATGCAGTTCTGATTACAGTTGAGAGGAAAAAATCTAGTCTAACTGTAGAGTCTCCTGCTAGTTATCACTGTTGAAAGTCTTTCCATATTTTAATTATAAACTCCTCTACCCTGCCATTTTCAAGGTTTATATTTTCAAGAATCTGATGTACAATATCTTAATTCAGGGAGAATTTTTTTAATAGATTGTTTCACTATTTTATCTTTATTTAGTAAGTAATTAAATGTTAAGTAATAATAATTTAATTACTTTAATAAGTAATTAAATGATGTGTGTCATACTGTAAAACATCTCTGCCTGTTCAAAATAATGTCCGCTTGCTACAATTAAGCAGATACCTGGATTTTAAAACCCTTTTTTTCATCAGACCATTTGTTTTGTTTGCTCAGCACAGATTCTAATTAGCTTACAAAAAACATACTCCGACTTTTAAGTTGGATGTAACATTTTATTCAATGATTACTACATACATTACTGTAATTATGTAGAAATTGTCTGCTTAAACACTTCTATTATGTTTTAATGGAGAAAGCTTTCATTGTTTTGTGTGTGTATGTACACAGAACCACACAAATTATTATTGAACTTACAAAGAAAATAATATTATACAGCACTTTGAGGCCATTATAAACAACACCAGTTTTAGAATTCATGTATACGGGTAGTATGTTTAGCAATGACGTTAGAAGGTTTGTGGATAAGGGATTTAAGAAAAAGGGAAGTACTTTTAAAAACAGACTGACTTGGGAAAGAATTGGGAAAAGTGGGAAAATAATTACTTCAAGCCAGCGGCCTTCAGGAATATGCTCTAGTTCACTGAACTGGACCAAATTATTCGATTAATATATTCAGTAACTTGTCATGACTAAGGGAAAAACAGAATGTTTACAAGAAGTGAGCTTCTTGAGTAACAGTTGGCTTATATTGAGGAAACAAGGAAGATACTGGTAAAAACAGAAAACACAAATAAGAAGACAAGTTGTTGTCCCTAGCTTTCACAAAATTCAGAGTCCCCATTAATCAAAGGTATTGAAGTTCAAGCTTCCCACTTGATTCCTTTGTAAACTTGCACATAAGCTTTGGTGCACCATTGATTATGATACCTTTTGTGCTTTATTTCGGAATTTTAAGAAGTTTTGACCTTTCCCCTAGAGCCATATCCGTCATATGCATTATTTCTGAAAGTAGTTAGTCTTCATTGCATCAAGGACCAAATTTGGTCCTGTAGGTTTCCCTGTGGTGCCCCTGTGAACCACTATGCAAGAGGTATTCTCAGTCAAAGATTTGGCTTCGAGCGGAGTCCGGGGAAATTCAGTACACCACTATAATTAGTAAAAGTTGTTTCTTTTCCTTTCTATTCTAAGTTATCTACCCAGCATTACTGAAAATGACCAGGGGAAAAAAACCCACCATTTTTTTGTGTCAATCTCATTGCATTTTCCCTTCAAGATGAGGTTCAACCTACAACACGATAAACAACATCCTAGCCATGCTGGGATTTCACTGTACCTATTGATTTTTCTGCATAAAGCCCTTGGTGGTGAATAGTGACAATATGAAACACCAAAACAGTTGCAGAAGAGTAAGGTTTTGTCCTTGGTGGAATTAATGTATTACACTGATTGACCAAATTCCTTTATGTTGTTTCATGGGACATCAGAAACTGAGAGAACAGGGTGAAATCTGTTTAATTCCAAAGGCAAACACAATGCTAAAACAGAGGTTAGTCCCCAAATGGCATTTAAATAGGGTTAAAATTTTCCCCCTGTAAAGGTCTAAGTTATTATAGAAGGTGCTATCTCTTTATTTCTTGCCATCTGTAAGTGAGAACTGTTTCATTAGGTTTCTGAGCATATGTTGCTACTGGCCAAAGCATGTGGATATTTTTAGCAATTCATTTTCTGTATCTCATGTCTGTGTACTGTGTTTACTAAGACATCCATCTATAGACTAACAGCAAATTATACAAAGGATTATTTACAATGACTACCCAAATTTCTTGGAGGTTTTTATACTCATTGCAACAGAACCACCTGAAGTGTTCCTTACATGAAGTAATGGCAACCAGACATCCCACCTATTATCATGTCCACATTACAGGTACAATTAAGATCAACACCATCATTGTTGCAGCAAGCCAACCTGGAATATCTAAAGAGATTTTCACCTTTTATCGAACTATGAAGCAACAGCATTACTGACAGGTATCTTACCTGCCTGGGCTCTACCTCATCCTTCTGCGGACAGTTTGTAAAAAATTTCAAGCAGTCTTTCCCGTTTTCTTGGGAAGAATTTCCCATTGTCTTGTAATACTTTCTTGGAAATGGGAATAATAAGATCCTACACTTTCTCCTCAGAGTCAGTATCATTTTTAATGAACTCTAACGGGTTTCTTTGAACTCCATCATTACTGCAGATCTATAAATAGTAAAAAAATACTTCCAGAACACTGATATTCAAGGATGGTGAACTATGAATGAACCAGGTAACCCAAAAGCAGCTTTTCTGTGACAGTCTTTCAACAGCATGCTTTGCACTTCCTCCTGTTACCATCTGCAGTGCAGTACATTATCCGATCATAATTTGATACAAATGTATCTTACTCTGTCACAAAATGCATTTGCAGAATGGTTTATTGTGTCCTTGTGAAAAAGAAATCGTAAAGTTGTTGCAATTCAGTGAAGCCTTCTACTTCCTTTTCCTTGCACTGATATAACTCACTTATTGCCTGGACCCCCTTTGCTACTGCCAGACAAAAGTGTGTTTATAGTTTTTGAAGCATTCATGGGGAAGGTCATAAATTTTCCTTCTTTCTCCTCATAGATTAAAAAAGCAGCAACCCAACACCCACTGACCACAAGAAAAACTGACTGTTGCATTCTTATGTGAGATTGCAGATGTGGGTCTATTTCTGTCAAGCACTAGAAGAAAAGAAAGTAGTGCTGAGGAAATGGCACTAACGGCTTGCTTTGGAGATGAGATCGAGGAAACAAAGATGTTGAGTATAAGCCACGTAGAATGTCTGGGCCAGGAATATTCAATAGGACGGACAGAGGGATATACAGCTCAGATACATTGGAAAAGGGATCATGCTACAGGTTTTTCTAGAGACAATTGCAATTGCATTAGCAGTGCTGAGCTTGACGTTAAATGTCATGTTCAATTGAAGCTTACTTAAGGTGATGCCTGTGGCTGTAAGAGTGGTGAAAAGGCAGATGAATGTTTTATCTAATAATAACTGGGAGATCAATGGTAGTTTAGTCAAACACTGCTGAAAGGAATAGAGAAAAATGTATCTCCAACCTTGTGTTATTAAGCTATTCTTTTTTACGTGAACCTTTGGTTCTCTCTCTTTGCCTCTACCTTATTATAACAGAAATACGTAAGTATACAACTGAACAAAATACTTCTGAAAACAGCCCGTAATGAAGTGTCTTTGGCAGGGGCTGTGTGTGTAATGGATTGAATGGCATAGTCATTAATTTCTGTCTCTGATGTTCATATGGAAGAAATATCTGATTTGTTGTTTCTGGTTAAAAGATTCTTTGTGTCTGTTTCAGCAGGATTTATGTGTGATCTGCATAACTGGACACTGGAAAACCACTGCACTAACATGTAATTTGATACCTAGTAACTTTGTTCAGTGGCTTATGCCTTTTAGCCACACCAGGTTGTTAAAAAAGTATTATTTTCTTGAATAGGTCCAAGACAGAAATAAGCATAATACACTATATTTCCAATTAACATTGGATTTCTTATGAATGAATTGTGGATTAGATAGCTACATGTACAGCAGACGTCTCCAGGATGTCAGAAGTCTCTTAAGAGTTTCTGCTGCAAAATTGGAGCTGTAGAAATCCCGGGCAAACACACACACACGCACACAAATAATCTTTGAATTAATCTTGGAGGATTTTTTCAATGGAAATAGAAAAATATTTCTCTAAACAAGGGATGTAGAACAGCCCAAAGGAAGGTCTGCAGTATGGTCCCAAGTTTGATGTTACTGATCACTGTGCTAGAGCTCACCTACTTTCATGTCAAGCTAAGGCAAGATAACTCATTGTTTCTCTCCAGTTCCCACCGAAATAGTGAATAAGGGGGAGTGTAAGGTGTGAAAGGATTTTAAAACTTCTTCAAAGATCAGCATTGAGCAGTCATTTTCAAGTTTGTGGTGTTGGTGGTCAGGCAGAATTGTTGCACGTTATGTCATCCCACTTGAGACCATGTTATTGACTTGTGTAATTACGTTCATAATTGCTGTGCGAACACCTTCGTGAATGCCTGAGTATGATTTGGAATTAGGCAATCACCCATGACCAGCGTGGAATTAGGAGCATCGTTATTATTATTTCTGCTGAAGTATTGACTGAAGAATCAAAATTTAAAAAAAAGGCTTCATTATGCTAGGTATTGGATAGGCAGAGAATAAAGGTGTTCCCTCCCTAAAAGAACTTCCAGTCAGACCTTTAGATAAGACAGACGAGACTAAACAGGCAAACAGGAAAGAGGCAAAGGGTTGGGGATACAGTAGTAATATGTGGGGAATCTATAAGTACTGATAGCAGTGATCTCGATGGTAACAGTTGCTACGAACCTAACTGATGCCAGATATTAGCGGTCTACCAGGACTATGGATAAGGCAGGTTATACATGTTGTATAAATGAATAGGATGGCATTATATATATATGTGTGTGTGTATAAATATAAAATGCTCTGTAAGTTATTTATGGGAAACATGAATGTACAAAACATCATTGGGGGAGAGAAATCAGAGTAGTATTCAGATATTGTAAGATCTTTAGGTGCTCTAATGTGAGAAAGATATTTGCTTGATGCTGTGCAAATGATGGGAATAGAGATAAAAAGGAAAGGTGAGCACGACAAAAAGTGATAAAAGTGAGATTTGGAAGAATGTCCATATTTAACTGCCATAAGATCAAGGGATCAGGATGGAAGAATTCAGTGACCAAGAGACAAAACAGGAAATCTTTGATAAGAGCTTTACTGCCCTGTACAGGTACAAATGACCACATCCTCAGTAAACTGCAAGGAAAAAGTAGGCTGACTCCTGGTTGAATGCTTTGGCAAGTTGGCATATTTTTGTCCAGTAGAATTTGTGCCTAAATACTCTTTTCACTGATGCTGAACTCTATAGTGGAATGGAATTGGTTTCAATGAAACTTCCATCAAGAAAGCACAAATATGTAGTTCAAAATTAAGGATATCAGGTGGGGAGGAGATAGAGATGCTGTCCTGCCTGATTTGAAGTGACCTAGGGTGAAAATTTATGCCCCAGTTCAGGTGTATCAGGACCTGACCACAGTTTTCTGACATGTCATGTCTGTATTCTTATCAGGAGCCCACAAAATCTTGATAACTTAGCTTCTTCATTTCTGTGGATATGTTTTCAAAGCTCTTTCATTCCTCAGAAATGCATTACAGCATTCTACAGTTTGCTGCTATGAAGGCTGAGAAAGTCTCTATCATAATAGTTTAGATCATGGATATTGATTGCTCCCAAAATTCTCTATGTGAGCTTCAGGATGTAAATCAGACGTAGGCAACGAGACAACTGATTTTTAGGGAATCAAACCAAGCAAATTCTTCAGTTCCAGTCCAAGTTCAGCTGTGACTGAACTGTTGTGGTTCAGTTTTAGTCCTGGCTAATAGTCCTGGCCAGGCCATTTTAGCCTGGCTAAACCTGGCTAATAAGGGTTCATTTGATTAAACTACATTTGAACTGTATCACTGTAGAAAATACATCATTAGCTAAAGAGTTGCATAATGAGCATGAAATTAAAAATGTGATTTAATCTAGGGAAAGATTGTAGCTCCTTACTTAACCTGCTGGATCCTGGCTACCATTTGCCTTTCTAATGCTGCACCATCACTTCTTTCCAAGTTTCTCTGACTTTCTAAGGGCTGGACACAAGACATTGTGCCATGTTGCATTAGAGATAAGAGTGATTTCCCTATAGTAACTGAAAACTGAGGGAAAGAAGGTGGAAAAACTAATACCCACTAAGACCCTGTCTTCCTCTTCTTCTGATAAGTTCTGTACAGACATGTATAAAATAGAAGTATGGAGGTGCATACATACATATATGTGGTCATGACCTGTCTGCAAGTGACCTCCCTCAGTGGAATTTCTGGAAGGTAACTCAGAGATGAGTCCTTGCAGACATGTATGAGATGTTGTTAGTTACATAGCTCTTTACTCTGATACAGGAATGAAGAATATGGTTGTCACATCTACAACAACAGTTTAGTAGACTTCACTTTAAAAATGAAGACTCTTCAAAGTGAAGATGATCTTGAAATAATTTTCAGAATCGTACAATATGGTGTAGAATGGAGAGTTTGTGCTGTATGTGATGGTGTCTACTGGGGAACAAATCTTATTTTGTGGCGGTGTTCAGATTTTGTATAGGTTTTCCCAGGGAACAGAGCTTTTTGTCCAAACCATTATCCTCATCCAGAACTGAAAACATTGTTTACCACCTAGTTCTAATCAGGGTTTAACAAAGGCTTCAAAAAAAAAGCTCAGATTCAGTAGTAATTTAGGCCAGGTGGGGGAGGCCTGAAAAGGGTCCTGTGGTTCTTCGGTTTCTGTTAAAAATCTTTACTCCCTTGCCAAAATGTAGCTCTGGGATTTATTGCTTACCTCATCACGATAAGAACACTAGACTCCCGTAGAAGATACGGTTCCTGGCCCTGTTGTAGAGATTGGGTACAACTGTTGGAAGGAAAAAAAAAACAAAAACAATAAACTCAAATTACAGTAAATATAATATCTTTAATTTCACTTATAAGTGAAGTGATTAAAGAAGATGTAATTTTGTGACATAGCTTTGAGCAAAGAATGAATCTGTTTAAATCAAAGATGCTTATGACCACACTTGTAATACCTGGTATGTTGACATTCTGTTAAACAGAAACCTGAGTCCTACAAAAAAAAAAAGCCGTAAGTTGTGAGGCACAGGCTACAGTCCTACACCAGCAAGTTCTTTGATTCGTATTTGTAAACATTAAAATTTCTGTCTCCGTTCTGTACCTTCCCTGCCAGGTACCCATTCTTAAATAATGAGATTTCAGTTCTAAATTATTAACTTGTAAATGTAAAAAAAATATTGAAGGAAAATCTGATTTAAGGACCAGAATAAACACACTTAGTTATGAAGTAAAACGGCAGAAAGAACAAAAAACAAGATGAATTTCTAAAGTGTTTGAAAAATAAATTTTCTCTTCACATCCACAGCTATCAAATTCCATCTCTCCTTGCTGGGACTTCCATGCAGAATGTGTCTCTAGCTCAGCAGAAATAAAATTTAATATTTAATAATTTTAACCTGCTGAGGCCTAATATTTCAACATACTTTTGTAAATTCTCTGTGATTGAATTATTAATGACAACTGCCTTCATTTTATGAAATTCTTAGCATAGAAGGAAGATCTGGAATGGGTAATTTGTATACTAACCAAATTCCATTTCCAGATTGTCCTTAATTTTAAAGTCATATAATCAAGAAAGAAAAAAAACACAACATGCAGAAGTTTCTGTGGGATTTCCAGATAAATCATATTTTGTATTACTTTGTGTTTGTGGTCTAACAGCCTCTTATTTGGAAGCTTTTTCACTTTTACTCTGAATGAGACTGTACCTGTGTTTCTTAGGGACCTAACTGTCTAGGGCAAATTTTCAGTGTTCCTGCTCACCCCCACTTTTGGAGAGGTGGCTGTGGAATAGTTGAAAAATCATGATCTTCAGTTTCCTTCCCCTCAATCTGTTTCTGACTCATTTCCATCTATCTATCAAAATCTCTCAGCACTTTTGTTCTTTCTGAAGTAAGATAGAAAAATTCACAGTACTTGAAGTAAATGAAAAGGATAGTATTCAAACTGTTGTTTCCATCTTCTACCACCTTCCCCAAGTAATTTAGCCAGGGAGAGGCATTCATGCAGCCAGAGAGAAACTACATGTGTAATTTTCACATCTCTAAAGAACTTTGTCTATAAAAAAACAATCCAAGGAAAAAATTGACAAAACGTCTTGTTTAAGGACTAAATCCATCTCACTTATCGTAGACTTTCTCCATATTATCCTACCATGCTTTTACTTGTATAATTCTAATGGATCCCTGAAATAAACTTGACAGACTAGTCAGCTCTAATTCAGTCTACTCAACATCTATTCTCTTCTTATTTACACTAATCATATCATAGTGTTATTCCACCAATATAAGATGAATTAGCTGTGAATTTCATTAAGATTTACATTTACTCATGTGAGGTTTTTTCTGATATTTAAGTTGTATTGAGTATCAGAATGCTTTGTTGCAATGGAGTTTAAGCAATTTTTTTAGACTCAGTGAGGTAAAGGAGCAGTACTATTGACTTCAGTGGGGAAAAATGTGAGCTAAGTAAGCAAGTTTTGTGTCACTAATTTCTGAAAACCTTTACCTACAGAATTACTAAAATTTTTAGTCTTGACTGTTAGTTTTAATCTTGGCTAAATATATTATTGCTTCCTTTTGTTACTGTAATGACCTTGTTTCATGAATATGCATTTTTGCTGTATGCCTATGTAATGCACTACTAATTGTATTTACATTTGGGATACTAATTTTTCAGTCTCCCAAGTTTTAATTTCTTTCTTTTATTCAGGTGGGTTTTTTTTTTAAAGTTATTTTCATTTCTTCAGTATTGAGAGTAATTGAACTTCAGGGGGATATCCTTGCCATCAATTTTAGGTTTCTCAGGCATCTAATTAATAGACTCTAATGTAACTCAAAGCATCAAAGTTTAAGTCCTAGTGTAGTTCATGGAATCAGTTAAGTGCATCCAGAAGTTGATTTAAAGTATTTAAGTTATGTCAGAAGGCGAAATACCTTATCTGACTTATGTAAGACCAAGTAATTTTACATAAAGACACTCACATTTTAAAACCAGGTGGCTTTTTACTTAATTTCTTAAGCCAATCTTTAAATTAAAAGTAAACATATTGTATTATGAAGAAGTGATTCTGTTCTTTGAGTTTGAAGAACCAATAAACTAGCAGTTTCCACAGGAATGTAAATTATTTACATTGAATTAGCTTTTTGTATTTTGAAAGCAGTACATGATCTTGATTTTACTTTCCTATTTCCATCTGTGGTAAGGATTTCATGATATATGATGAATTAGCAAGTTTTTTAAAATGTAAACCCACTGTACTAATCAAAGTAAGTTATTAAGAATTTGATAGGAAACAGTCTAGTAAATACAACTACATTTTTTTTAAAAAATAGAACCTTTTTATCTTGATTTGAGAGTTATGTTGTTGAGAGGAAAAAGAATTTAGGTAGTCTCCAATATCTTTTAAGGAACATTTAACAACCATTAATATTTTATTGAAATGTAGAGGTCTGAAGGAGCTTAAACAAAAATATTTTTCACATGAAAATGCTTTGTACTTCTGACTGTGTTCAAACTGGAGACAGTTAAAAAATAAAAGCTTTGTTTATAATGTTCTTTTGATATTCTTGTATTCCATATTAATGGTTTCAAAATCCATATTATAAAGAGAATAAGTGGACAAGGGTAAGCATGATAAAAATTGTAAAAACTGCATTTTTTAAGATTATGCATTAGAAAAAAAAAAATTCCAGCCAACAGTTCTTTTTTGATACTTCATGTTTCCCAGTAGATGACGGAAAATAAATCCCCCTTGTGATCTCTTAAATGAAACTGAGTCTCTCAAGAATATAAGTAAACAAAGGAAACCACTTCCCTCCAAGAAAACATTTCAAAATTACATAATCAATGGTATGCTGATCAAACATTGTGAAAATAGTTTGCAGTGAGATAATGTAACAGGTATAAAGCTATAATTATTTGAATAATAAATACATTAATTAAATCTGTGGTTTTGTTCTAAGTAGTGTTTTATTTTGCTTGTGTTTCTTTATTTCATTTCATCTCTACTTAGAAATTATAATTAATGGATCTATGCCAGGGGAACATCAGTGTCAATTTGAGCAGAATTGGACCCTCTGGCATGAAGTATTGAATTAGTACTGAGAATGAAAATATTACTATTATTGTTGTTTTGAACCTAAGCTAAAATAATCTAAAAAACTTGGAAAACATTTACAGGAGGTAGTGGCAACAAACTTCTGAATTCTGAATTCATTTCAACATTTAAAATTAAATACATATATGTGTCATATTGTGGGCAGACAAAAGTAAGCTTATTACTTTTGTAATAATTGGAAACCATGTAAACCCATGATGTTGAACCCAAATTGATGCGTTGTACCTTGACTATCAGGAGAGCTTACTGTCTTAGAATCAGTATCACATTTTCATAGCTCCTGTGTGGGAAGAATAAGACACTTTTTTTATAATTTTTGGTGTTTCTAGAAAGAGATTTATATTGCTGCTGACATTCATATGTGAAAAACAATGCCTAGAACATGTCTGTAAGTCGGAGGAAGGGGGTTGAAGTGAAAGACAGAATTGTGAACTCAGTGCTATGCTCTTGGGTCTGATGCCTCATAGATTATATTGCCTCTTTATGTAGGGAAGCTACTCTAGGTCAGACAGCAGCACCTGACTGAACCTACTCCAGAGTTCCTCAGGAACAAAGAAGGAATGTCTTACCATTTAATAAGTTTACATGATCATACTTGGAACAGCAATTTTTCTTTCTTTTGTTGTTGGTGTTGTTTGTTTTGTGGTTATTTGTTTGGCTTTTTTTAAGATGAAAGAGTTATGACCAATTGCTGCCCACTGATCCAATTTATGTTCTGGATAGATAGGGGGGAAAATCTCTTTAGCCCACAGCTATGTCTGTGAATCATTCATATCTGATGGTATAATCTTTGTCATCAGTTGCAGTTCTTCCTAAAATGGTGATTGTAAGACTTGGCAATATTTTTTGACTGTAGCAACCTGGAAAATGAGAATTCTCCTGACTTTTCTAGCATGTTTTATATAGTCCGAGATGCTTACCTACCACCATGTCAGCCTCCAGCTGAGTCATTAAAAAGAGTAATCTAAGATTCCATGACTTGTTTGCAAGCTTCCAGTCACTTACATTTACATCACATTTTATAGTGAGGCCAAGAATCCTGATATGTTTTGATTTATATTTTAAGTTCCCCATACTGAACTGTCATCATTTCAGTAAGTAACAAGGCTTAACAGCTCTGGAAATCAGACTACATACATGTAGATACAAGAACATTTTAGTTAAAGTCTAAATTCCAGCTAGAGGTGGGACAATTTTTATCTACATTGATAAACAACACTGGTAGGTACCTACAGATGTGGTGATTCTCAATTGCTTCTTTAAATGAAGATATTTCATTAAAATATAAACTGTAGCTGAAATAGAACTGTAGTGCAAAAACAACGGGTGAGATACATCAAGTTATTTTGTCTTAAGATGGCATGGTACATAATGTTAACAGTAACACCTGCTCATAAAGTCCTTGCTCATGTGGCCATCATTTTCACATTTGCATGTTTAATCTCTGTCAGTATATCTTGTCAGTGAAGGGCTCCCAAGATCTCAAGTAAGACTTTAATTTTTATTTTTTCCCCTGTTAATGGCTGAATTGATTAATAAACTAATTGACTGGATTGAAGGGAATTCTTAATTCATGCTATAGAGGATTTTTTCTTTCTTTCTTTGCTCTGATTTCAACAGTGCCTTGTTCTGCAAAATATATGTGTTTGGAAGGAGGTCATTTAGAAGAAAACAGACTGGCTAAGGAACATGCAGGTGAAATAGTCTTGCTATTTTAAGTAAACCTGTGCAAAAACGTTGAAGAGCAGATGAAGCTGGGGCAGAAGCTGAGGGTTGTTTAGTGGAGAGTTACTACAAAACTTACAGAAAAAAGGCAGAAGAATCCTATCTCCAACTGAAATGGCAGGAATTATTTAGGGTAGGCTGAATGTTTTACCAATGTGCAAATTTGTCAAAGATATGAATAGTTAATTAGTCTATCTGAATCTTTTAGGGGCTTGAAGAAATGTCTGTCTTTGGTAATATTTTGTCAACTTTCTGCAGTGCTGATGTCATTCACACAATATGTTTTCTCTCAGTGCATACAAGAAGCAGTTACATGACTAAGAATCACTATGCTGATTCTACTTGGTTCAGCGTGTTCTGAAGGGGTGGGGGAAAGTTTTTGTTTTTGTTTTTTTTTTAAGCATATTTCCTACAGTACCTCAACAGCAGGATGGAACATATATGTTATACAATATAAATTGTGAACATAAATAATGTTGTGTACATGAATAACACTACTAAAATCCACATGGCTGCATAATCTGTACTCCAGACATTTCCTGCAACCAAAATCTGTCCTTTCAGACAGCCTGAGTTTAAGACTGAAATTAGATTACTGCAAGCCAGATCATTACTTCTCTTTGGGGATATAGGCCTTCCTTTAGAAATCAGTGTAAGGAAGGCCTTTGATGAGAAGAACCAGTAATTTTTTTCAGCCTGAACTTAGTCTGCAAAAGTAGAGGGCTTTGCTAGAGGATGCACAGTGTTGGGTTTGTGAACTCTGAGGTAAGCATTGAGAATACCCATTGTTTCTCCTTTAAAATATGAATGTTTATGTGCTAGATCAGCCCAGTGGAGTTTCCTTGAGTAAGCAATGATGGCAGGTGGCTGCTTTGCCCTTCAGGCTGAGCTCTGGGCTTCCCTACACAACACAATCATGCATTCTGTGATGTTTCTGGTATTTAAAGTGAAGTACGTGTTTAAGCATGATGTTGAATCAGAGCTGCAGTGCCAGCATTCTGTGAAGCACAGCACTCTGAAATGCTCTACTGCAGAGCACGCTGAGAGGGAGAGAGGTGTGGCAAGCACAATAACAAGGGTATTACTCCTTGATTCTGTTTACTGGTCAAAAAGTCACTTGTGCCAAATGACTTGTAGCAGTGCACCTGTGTGCCCTGCTGGGATGCATGCACGAGCAAAACTGTTACCAAGTGTCCAAAATGATGATTAGACAACATTCAGACATGTGTTGTAACATTGCAAAAATGTTACTTTTGGAGTTCACGAATTTTAATTGTCTTTCTAAAATTTGCATCTTGTATTTGTTTTGTACCTTTTATGGTTGTCTTCCATTCCATTCTCATTCATGTTCCTGATTCCAGCTAAAGTGTATGCATGAGGCAGGGAGAGGCACAGACTTTTAAAAGTACTTAAGGTGGGGAGGAGTAAAATGTAAGTAGGGTTTGTTGTTGTTTTGTTTTTGGGGTTTTTTTCCACAAGGAGAACAAAACTGCTAGGCAATCTCTCTGTATTTGGCACCCAGATAATTCAGCTAGCCGTAATTAACTCACACCACTTGTTGCCTTCAGACACAAAGGCATCGTGATTATGATGAAGACTGCATGCTTTAGTTGTGGTATTTGTTTGGCACAAGCTAAGCCTCAGTAGGGGAGTTCTATAGCTTGCTTTGTGTCTCAGATGAAATAAATATTTATGGCAGGTGATGCAAAAAGGCTTGTGTTTGTGTAATAGCCAGATGAAAACTGAAAGGGTTGTGAGGGTGACTTAGAAGCAGCTGTACTAGATAAAAATGCCTTCTGGGTAGATTCCATGCTCTAGGAAATGCAATGAGAGGTATGGCATGGGGAGAGTGCCTGAGAAAGCAATGTTCCCCCTAATACTTTGGGAGTCTCTATCTCTTCTAGGCTGGCTGCTTCTCCACATATTTTTTTTCTTGCCTATTAAAAGCCCTATAGCGATGTGATGTTGTTTCTTGCCTACTAAAAGTCCTATAAGCAATATGATGTTGGAAACCAGATGCACCTTAACTCATGGTCTGAATCTGACTTTCAATTATGAAGGCAGTAAATTCAGAAAAAATATATTATTTTTAATTAGTGGTTGTTTTTCTCTGTTTTTTTAACCAGGTCAGAGGCATCTTTTAATCCTTCAGCTAAAACACATGAGATTTTACATTTTGTGTGTGAGCAATATGTCTGTGCTTTGTGTATAGTAAACATTCCAGGGTAGGGTCCTTTTTCCAAATGAAAAGCCTTGCTTGAGTTCTTCTGAGTAGTATTTTTCCTATTTATCTTTTGCTGGGTATCCATTGCAGGTTACTTTTAAATTTATATTTAGAAAAAGGTATCAAAAAGTAAAAGGCTATTCAAAACCAAAACTGATAAATTCTGCAGCCACACACTGTGGAAGGTAGCTAGATTTATATGAAATTAATTAAATTTTGCCTGAATGCATGGTGGTAGAGTTAGTTGATAGCCTGAATTCAGTAGCAGGTACCATTTACTGTTTTCAGTTGCTTCAGTCTGTGACTTACAAATGGAGGGTCTTCATAAATGACAAATAATTTGCACGCTATGTGCACTGCTCTGTTAAAAAAAAGTGTGTTTTTGTCTTTTTGGCTGTCCAAAAGGATATTTGGTAGTGTCAGCTTTAACATATGTAATTGATAGATAATGATGGCCCAAATGATGCAGGGTTAAAGGATTACTTCTTTTTCACAGGATATAATTAGCCATTAAACAAAAGTGTTTGGCTTGGAAAGACAAGTTATTGACAGGAAAAGGCATGTATAAAAGAAGCAGTAATATTTATCTGGCAAATTCTGTTTTTATAATTAAACAGTCTGGTGTATCTACTAGGATTATATAAATATCAGCGTATAGCTGTCCTAGAAATACAAGTTTACAAAATACCTGTGGTACTTAGTAGAAAGTTCTCAAGAAATAAAGATGTCATAGGATGAGTCTTGCAGAAATGATTTTCAGAGTAGATACAGCTCTTTGAAATCAATAGGTGACAAAAAGTATCTATGCAGTGGGGTATCTACAGGTAGTCTGGCTATTGCTCACCTCATCAAAAACCAGTCACAGGAGTAGAGACTGTAGTAGTACTCATGACAGTAGACCGTGAATAACACCTCCTCCTCTGTGAATGACCTCTAAGTGTCACCTGTAACAGTTACTCATACATGGCTAAAACACCAAACTTCTCCCCTTTGTGTATTTCGGATTGTGCCAATTGTCTTGAATTAAAAAAAGAAATGTATCAGTGTAGTATTGAGCTCTAATGCAAGGGTGAAACTAGGATGCAACAAATCACAAGTCATACAGAGAAGTCTAAAGTGCCAGTTATATGATGAGAACAGAACAGCAATAATTTATACACACTCAGTATTTTTAACCTGTGTCAAAATTATTACTGAAACCTTCTAATATTCAAGCGAAGTAGATATTCTTACTCATTTAATTTTTGACTACAAGAAAGCTTTCTCATCTTGTAACCTGGAAGTTCTGGTATCTTTGGGAGCTAGACCCTGGATTTCTCACTCGGCAGTAAATTTTAGATCACATCTAATCCAGCTTTGGTTTCCACTGAATCTTGTGTTGCAGTGCATACAAAGCAAAATTAATGTGAATTGAGTATATAGTGCTGCCACAATCAAATTCTTTACTACTTTGTGTTTGTAACTGGGCTTGCACATACATTTCATTCATTCTGACTGGAGATCATAACAAGTTTAAAAAAAGGCATAAAATTGCTATGATCTTGAAGAATCAGGCCTTATTTATTCATTGATATAAATAGCTAGTTTGGAGATGAACTTCAAAACTAAAAGTCTATCATGAGGTATAACCGAAGTTCTTTGTATCTGTGATGTTTAATTAGCTGTGATGATTCTGCCTGTATTCTATATAACAACATACAATCTTGGGGAATTTATGTGGGTGTTTGTAGATTATTGTTGTTCTACGAAAGCTCATTACTTGAGTGCACTTTCTGAATAGGAGATTTGAACAATGCCGACTGTGCTCCCACAATATACATTGTACCTAATATTGAACTTAGATGCTGTTTTATTGAGAAATCATAAGGAGCAGTTAAAGATAATTTGCTTTCATTATAATCTAACATTTAAGAAACATAACATTTTACTTTTCATCTTAGAAATGTGATACTATCAAACAGAAGCATAAAATAGCACCCTTGAATAAAATATTTTTGACGTTCAGGCCCTAGAACCTAAAAAAAAATAATAAAAAAAAGCTCCCCCCTCTCCAAAATCCCTTTTGTAAGAATAGAGTTATAATGTGTCCTGTCACATGAGAAGGAGAGTTCTTTTTTATCAATGAGGATATTTCTGAAGGAAAGTTGATTTTGGATACTGCAAGAAGGTGAGACTCTATAACTGTTGCTTGTCTTTCTGAGGATTTACCAGCTGGCAAAGTAATGACTGTTTATAGTCATTGTAGATTGAATTTGACCAGCAGATTTTTGGAGAAATCTAGTATCAAGCTTGGATTTCAGCTTACTTCTGAATACTGATAATTGCATTCTACATCCTTAAATTTGTCTGGCACCTTCCTGTTATTGTGCTGAAATGGTAAAAAATACAACAAAACATCTAACTCCATTCTCCTACCCCCCCAAAAAAAATCCCACCCAAACAACCCCCAAAACATCAAACTCTGTTCCATCTTTGGGAGAGTCTTTGTGATTCTCTCTTTGTGATTCTTCAAGCTGAAAACAACTGTATACATTTAGTTTTAGGCCTTCACCAACAACCTTCCAAAATCATCCAAATCTTTTATTCTGTGCTCCATTTTTTGACCTTCGGCTTTTGTTTTTCCCACTTGAGGAATCTGTTCATTATGGTCCATCTGTCATTGCTTCAGAAAGAGATGTCTTGACCCACAAGAATCGTTTGTGCATAGCATTCCTGATCGTTGTGCGTTTAGCATGCCTGTTTATTATGGGACCTGCAACTATGATTTGGAACACACTTTGCTTTTTGCTTCCTGACTTACTTATCTTTTTAAGGATGTGTGTTTGAAGAGGTATCAGCTTTTCAATATGCTGATTGAGTAATACTACTGATTTACTTTCCTCTGAGTAGTGATATTGAAGAACTTTGCAAAGAAAATTATACCTTATGCAGTTCTTTGTCATTTACAGTGCATTTGGAGACAAGTAAACAAGTCCAGATCAAAAATGAAAATCTTTCCCACAGCACTTTGAGCTGATTTTTAATTATGAAGAATCTTATAAAACAGGGATTAGAACCAACTTTCTCCAGTATTAGCAGGACAACTCTTTGCATCAGGGATTCCCAAACTGTATTTTGTTTGCCACTTATGGCCAATGAATTATCTTGTGTATGCCACAAAGGACCATTTGCACAGCAGTCATCCTCAGCAGAGGATAAATCTGTCGTGGGTTTGGGCTGGATTGGCCCAAGCAAGCCGAGTGACAGATGTTCCCTCTCTCTTGCCGAGCAGGAGAGAGAGAAGAGGAGACACTAGTTTAGTAAGAACTAAACTACTTTAATGAAATATAAAGAATAAAATAACAAAAAGAAAATAATGAAATATATAAAAAACTGTATCAAGCTCCCAGGATGACAATCCCGTCACCAGCAGGCACTGGGGAAGTCCCAGACTGGACTCAGCAATGGAAGGGAACTGGATTCAGGAACACACGGGCTGGGATCAAAGGCAGATGAACCGACGAAGTCCTCCTCGGACGCCAGCCATTGAAGCAGGAAAGCCAGAGACCCAGCAAGAGCAAAAGCCCGAGCAAGCTGGAGAGGAAGACGCATCAGAGCATGCTGATTGTCAGGGCTGTAACAACTGCAATATTTCTTCCAGCTGTTCAGAGAGATAGAGCTTTCTGCAAATGAGGTGCCAGAAAATCCTTCAGCTGTACACTCTTGATCCTGACTTCTTCCCAATCAAGCCACAGTATTAGTTACGTATTTGTTTTTGCCACTGGTCCACTAGTGCAGTTTACGTGACCAAGACGAATGTAATAGGCAAGGAGCAAAGAAGGGACCGTACGGTGAAATGCAGCTAAAGAAAATAAAGCATGGCACACCAGCTCTGTGAAAATTTTTTGCCAGTAAGATGATGATTATGGTGGTCATCTATGTGATGTCTCATCTTTCAGTGGCTTTCTGCTGTTGGATGGATACTTCAGAAAAAGTTTACTGTCTTTGACTTGCTGGAATACACCTTTCATAAGAGATTCTGAAAATCTTGCTTTTACTCTTTAGTTAAAGGTAGACAGTGAGGGAGATGGTGTAGGATATTTGGTGCCAAGGAGGCAGAAAGGCTGGTTCCAAATACTAAGGTTCTTATTAGTGTAACTGAAGGTAGGACTTACCTTTAAAAAAAAAAGGGGCAAACCAAACCAAACAAAAAACCAAACCAAACAACTCCAGGCACTTCAGAATCAGAAATCATTTATTTTCACACTTTGAGCTTAAGAACGAGCTTCCGTTGTTTTCCTTCTTCAGACAATTGTGCAGAGAGATGAACCATATAGAGAAGATGAACCGTATACTGACAGAAATGATAATAATAATGCATATAATGGTTGAGAGTAAGGAAGAGGAATGAAGAGAAAACAGCAGCAAAAACGAACAACTTAAGGAGTAGGCAGAGAAACAGGAGAAAATAATGACAGGCCTAAATGGAGGCACACACACTTATTGTGAAGAGTCAGGTCTTTGACAACAATTTTACTGTTTCTATAACAGTGCCTTCTAAAAAACAAATGCTGTGAAAGGTCTCGCTTACATGTTTCCCCTCAGTTTTTTTTATTATATTGTTCTGTGTATTTTGTTTACTGGACCAGGAGACTAAAAGCAACAAATCATCAGGATAGGATGTTTTAATGGGATTTTTGGAATGTTCATACGAACTACCTTAATGTTTCTCTGGGAAAGACTTTTGTGTAACATCAGCTTTATGTCACTTAACTCAAGCACTTCAGCTAAATATCTGCACCTTTTTGACCCTATCTGGAATAAATATCTATGGTTACATTAGTTACATTAATGAATGTAACTAATACATAAACAAATAAAGTAAAATATTCATAATACAGATCACACTGGGAATGCCTTCTCTATCACCAAGTATAGAAATTTAACATGGTTACTATTTGAAGAATTTCTTTTAAATTGAAAGACGCAATGTACCAAAAAAAAAAAAGAAAGAGCAATCTCATGTCAGAATTGTAGAATCATAG
>VZSF01002307.1:0-24510 GCA_013398295.1 Chionis minor
CTCCTTCGGGTCCGCGGCTTCTCCCCGCGTCGCGCCACGCTCCTTTGCGGCTCCTCTGCGCAGGGTCTGCCGGCCGCGGCGGCGGGGTGGCGCTTCCCTCCCTCCCTCACTCCCTTCCCGCCCCCGCTGCCCCGGGGACCCCCGAGGTCCCGCCGCTGCCTGGCCTGGAAGGGCTGAGCCGGGCCGGCCTCGAGCCGCCCCCTGACCTTTGCCCTCTGCAGATGACCTGGCCGATGAGATGGAGGACGTGGACTTCGATGAGGAGGGGGCGGAAGAGCCCGACGCCGAGGCCTGGGAGACGGAGGACGATGAGGGGGTGGAAGACGGCATGGAGGCACAGGATGACAGCGAGGTCACGTTCTCCCTCCACTCGGGTGAGTGGTGGGCGCGGGCAGTGGCAGCTGCCGTGTCCCCTGGCACCTGTGGCCGCCCTGGTGTTCCCCAGAGTAAGGGGATGCAGCAGGTCCTTGCCAGGCTGCCGTGTCCCAGCTGTTCCTGGGACAGCCGTTGCAACTCAGGGCTGCGATGCTTTGGGCTTTGCTGGTTTCTGACTTGCGCTCTGGTAGAGAAGCCCTTCGAGCCACCTCCTCCCCCTGAGCTCGGCAGGCAGCCTGTGCTGCTCTTCCCCCATGGGAAGCCTTGATTCCCACTGGTTTGGGTTGGGAGTTTGGCTTGTTGACATCCCGCCCAGACCCAGTGCTGCGTGGGATTTGGATCCCCTGGGAACGTCGGGTGGAGTGTGAGGGCTGTCCGAGCCATGTAGCCTCTCTTTACTCTCCTGTGAAGCTTCTGTCTTCTGTGTGAGCCTGGACCCCAAGACCAACACACTGGCAGTGACGGGTGGGGAGGACGACAAGGCCTTTGTGTGGCGCGTGAGTGATGGAGAGCTCCTGTTCGAGTGCTCAGGTGAGGTGCTTGTGGCTGTCCAAGTGAGTGGCTGTGTCCCCTCTGCGCCACGTCTCTCCAGACGTGCTTTTCCCAAGCCGATGCTGTGCTGGAGACAGGCTCCTTGCTGTCCTCCATAGCTTTGCCTGAGCAGTCTCTGTCCCCCACCATCTGTAGGACACAAGGACTCGGTCACCTGTGCCGGCTTCAGTCACGACTCAGTGTTTGTGGCCACGGGTGACATGTCTGGGCTTATCAAAGTGTGGCGGGTGGACACCAAGGAAGAAGTGTGGTCCTTCGAGGTGGGGGACTTGGAGGTGAGTGGGGTGGTGGGACCCCTGCTGCTGTGGGGAGCTTGTAGGCTGTCAGCTGGGACTCAGCTGGGTGGCAGGGAGGCTGCCACCCTCGTGACACTGCCAGTGTCTCTCTGCCCAGTGGATGGAGTGGCACCCTCAAGCCCACGTCCTTCTGGCGGGCACGGCTGATGGCAACTCCTGGATGTGGAAGATCCCCAGTGGAGACTGCAAAACCTTCCAGGGCCCTGCATGTCCAGCCACGTGCGGCAGGATCCTGCCTGATGGTGAGGCACAGGGTGGAGAATGTCACCAGTTCTGTCACCATCTGCCTTCCTGCTTCTGCCAGTCTGTGCTGAGCGGGAGGTGGGAGGAGCGAGAGGAGCTCTGGCTCTAGCCGCTGGCTTTGTCTCGCTCAGGGAAGCGAGCGGTGGTGGGCTACGAGGATGGAACTATGCGCATCTGGGATCTGAAGCAGGGAACCTCGCTGCATGTCCTTAAAGGTAGGGAAAAGGTTGATCACCTGGGTTGCTCCCTAACTGGGGAATGGTCTTTTCCGATGGGGCTTTGGCCTCTGCCTGGGTGGAGAGGTGGCACCCTCCGACGCCAGGGGCTGCTGGAGGGAGCCTGATGCAGGGTTTCCCTGTCCCCACAGGTGGCTGCTCCATGCCACCGGGGTCCTGGCAGAGCTGGACAAGGTGGAGGCTGCAGGAGGGTGGGTTTCGAGGTCTCCACAGGGAGGACACATGGAGCTCATGCCTCTCCTGTTCACCCCCTAGGCCAGGATGGCCACCAGGACCCCTTGACGTGTGTGGCCAGCAACCAGGACGGCAGTTTGATCATGACGGGCTCTGTGGACTGTCACGCCAAGCTGGTCAACTCCACCACGGGCAAGGTGGGTCCGCGTGGGCAGGGGTAGAGCCAGGAGCCCTGGGGGATCGGGGACACGTCCCTGTCCTGGGCCGGGCCAGTGTCCCCGGGTGGTTCTGCGCTCTGCCGGCCTCCAGCAGCCTGTGATGGTCACCAGCGGCCAGCAGGAGGCGCCCGTGGCCAGCGCAGCTGCCTCCTCCCAGCTGCTGTGGGACCGGTAGCTGGGTGGTCCCACTCGTAGAAGGAAGTTCCCCCGCCGGCCTTGTTTGCTCCGAAGAGCTGGAGTTTTGGGGTCAGGCCTTGGTGTCCAGGGTGTGTGGGCTCGACGCCGGGTAAGGAAGGGGGACCTCGGCGTGACTGGGGCTCCCCTTGGGGACTAGCTGGCCTCCCTCCACCCAGGTGGTGTGCGTGTTCAAGATGGAGAGCGTGGCCCCCAAGGCCCCCACTGGCGAGGGTGAGGAGGCTGAGTCCAACTCGGTGGAGTCACTGGGCTTCTGTAACGTGTGAGTGTGGGGACGCATGGCGTGACAGCCCTTCTTGTGCCAGACCTTACCTTGGGGACATTTGTTACTAACAGACCCCTTTCTGTCCCTCATGCTCATCCTGCTCTCACCCCCATCCTCCCCACTTGGCTGTGGGTACCTGGGTCGCTTGTTTGTGACGGGGAGGACAAGGAACACCAGCTGCTCAGTCTTCTCCTGAACCCGAACCCGTTGGATCTCTAGTGAGCCTGAAGGGTCACTGTTTGTCTGGGATGCTCTCCCGACACGGCTGGTGGGGATCTTTCCTGCCAGGATGTTGCCTTCTCCCGTGTGAACCTGGGGTCCCTTGTTGGTTCTCGCTGTCCTGTCGGTTTCCTGAACCGAGGTGTTTCATGGCTCCGCTCATTGTGGTGTCCCTCATCTCCTCAACACGCTTTGCCTTCAACCTTGATCCTTCGTGTGCTTCCATCCCTGCTTCTCCCAGGCCCATGTAATGCCTGTTCCCCTCTCCGCAGGATGCCGCTGGCTGCGGTGGGCTACCTGGATGGCACGCTGGCTATCTACGACCTCTCCACACAGAGCTTGAGGCATAAGTGCCAACACGAGGTACTGCCCTCCCCTGTCTCCCCAGGCCTAGATGGGATTTCTGGGTCCATCCACGACCTCCCTTGGAGCCCAGGGGCTTTCCTGGGGCCAGTTCCCAAATTGTGCTTCTTCCTCAGCCTCTTGGGCTTCCCCAAATGCAGCTGCAGTCCCTGCACAGAGGATGTGTGTGCCCCATAGCTCGGCCCCAGGGGCTGGCTCTCCTATCTGTGAGGATGGCACGCAACACGGGGGGCGGGCATGTGGGGGTAGCTGCGACTGTGCTGGGGATCCCCAGTGCTCACCCCATGGTCTCTGTGTGCCCCAGTCTGGGATCGTGCAGTTGCTGTGGGAGGAGAGCTCGGCCGTGGTGTACACCTGCAGCCTGGACGGGGCTGTGCGGCTCTGGGATGCCCGTTCTGGGAAGATGATCAGCGAGTACCGAGGGCACTCAGCCGAAATCCTTGACTTCGCCGTCAACAAGTGAGAGGGAAACCCCCAGACCCCTTCCTCTCCTCCCCTGAAGGCTGCTGGGTAGAGGGACTCCTGGCCTCAGGAACCACATGCTCTGTGTCCTTCAGCTGCCACTGGGAGCTTGGGTGACAAGGGGGGATAACAGACTTGGGGATCCCAAAGGGAGTGGAGAAAATCAGAGCTGGGCCAAGGGGTGTGGGATGCCTGAAGTCCCTGCCCTGTCTCTGAGCTTTGTCTCCCCCCACCCAGGGATGCCTCCATTGTGGTGACGACCTCCGGTGACCACCAAGCCAAAGTGTTCTGTGTCCAGCGCCCGGATCGCTAGGAGCTGTGCTGAGGGATGGTGTCCTGGCTCTGCCAGGTGGCTCATGTACAGAGGGACGAGGAAGATGGGTTCCACCACCCTTCTCCAGCGTGTGCTTTGTAATTTTCCAGCCTGCCCCACGTTGGCCCCCACCATCTGGGGACTAAGCCTGGGGTTTTGTATGAAAATGTCTTATAATTATATAAATTATTTCACTTAACTGGATGCCATCCACTGCTTGCTGGGGGGAAGGAAGACCTGAGGAGCTGTGCTCCCTCCCTCCTCAGGGATCTCCCCAGCATCCAGCCATGGCCTAAGGGTCAACAGTGGATAGTTCTATTCTGGCAGAGACCCTCAGCCTAGCTCTCCCTGTTAGAGGGAATGAGGGGGTCAGGGTAGGAGGGAGGGGTGCAGATTGCACACGGAGAGCAGGAAAATCCTGCTCCATGCAGGCCAGGAGTTCCGTAACGCAACAGGATACTCACTCCTAGACCTGGGTGCAGCACCCCTAACTTCAGCCCCCAAGACAGAGATCACCAGAAGTAATTTGCTCTGAGATACAGTAATTACCCGCCTTGCACCTGTGACTCCAAACACGCCTTCCAGGGCAAGGCCACATGCGTTGACAAGCCAAAGCCCGACAGCCCCTTAAGATAGAAAGATCTCCTTTATTAATGAACCCCAACAGCATTTCTTTAGGTACAGGAGTTTTGAACTCAGAAGAAAACAAGTTAATATTGCATTATTCTCATAAGAAATACTGCAACTTATTTCCGGTAACATATTGCAAAGCGAAACAGCTTGAAAAGGAAAAAAAAAAATTAAAAAAGAAAAGAAATTAAGTCAATCAAACTGGAATTAAGGTTTTGTTTCTTGGAACGATCGAGTCCTCGCAAGCACAGCTCGTTTCTGCAGATTACTCCCCAAACTGTCGTACAAACAGACCCCGATTGCTTGAATTCCTTATGAGCCCACAGAGGTGCAACATTAAAAGCTACGATTATCGGGTAGCAAGTGCCCCAACCTTTGTCCTCCACGGCAGCCTCAGAGACCCTGGCATTAACGGGTTGTGAATGTCTTCCCCCTGAAAGGATGCAGAGAGAGGTCAGCACAGCCCCCGGCACTGTTCTGGGGTGCCCCAGGGTGGCTACGGGGCTTTTTTTGGGGGGCACGTGCTTGCACGGAGCTCTCAAAGCCAGGCAGATGCAGCCGGTTCACAGCTCACCAGCATTTGTGGCTGCAGAACCAGGTTGCGGGGCTATGGGGAGGGGGTGGCTTTCAAAGAGGGGACAACGCTGCTGTGCTGGAGTGGAGCGCAAAGGGGACATGCCAGGATGCATGGAAAAAGGACACCAAGGGGCCCTGGGACCAGCAGAGGGTAAAGGATACGTGGAAAGCACGTTCACGCAACTGCTGTCCTCCCCCACCTCCCTCTGGGCTGCTTTATTCACAAGAGGGACTAAATTGCCGGCCAGCGCAATGGCCCAGAGTGCTCCTGGCCCCAGCCATCTGCTGGCCAAGGGGTCCGAGAAGCTGCAGACCCACTGGACAGCACATTCCCACTCCAGCACCCGCACCCCTGAAAAACCCGGCTGCTCTCCCTGTGAGCTGGAGACGTCCCTAGAGACCATCAGCCAACTTTAATGCAATGGGGGAAAAGTCCCTTAAATGCCACCCATGGTCTCTGGGGGGGACAACGGAGACACCAGGGTTTGCAGAGCCATGTATGGGCCTTCCTTCGCAAAGGACCTGCTGGCAGAGGGTGTGCCACAGCCCCTGCGGCTCCTGTGAAGGATGCACCAGGCAGTAAGCGGGTGTGGAGGAGGGAGTACAGGGTTTCCCAGGAGGCCACACACCCTGATCCAGTCTTTCACCTTCAGGCACGAAGGAAAGGACCTCGCTATGAAACATCCCCTTTTCTCTCTCAGACAGGGTCCCAGCACATCAGGCCCATGTCTGGTCACCCCTGGAGCATCCCTGTCCTCCCTGGACTGGAGTATGCTGAGCTGGGAAGGAGCGAGCTCGTGGCTGGCAGGGAAGCATGGATAGCCAGACCCCACTTTGCTACTCACGTGATTGTTTTCATTTCTTTCTTCTCTGCGTCTGGACGGGCACGATTCAGCACCTTGAGGAAATCTGATGTTTTCGCCCTCATACGCGTGTGAATATAGGCCTGTGTTTCATTGGGACAAAATGGGGACACATCAGGACCCTGTCTTCATAGCTGAGATTTCAGGACACAGGTGGGAGCTACTTTTCTGCTCCTTGCTGGGAAAGCACCTAGAGTGAGGTGCTGAGGGGAGTTCAGGAGGCAACAGTGAAAATTACCACCTGAGCCCTGGTCAAAGCCAGGTCTCACTGAACAACTACCCTTATTTCTGTTCACAGAAAGAAAAGCAGATTCAAAAGGGAAAAAAAACCCCTACTTCACTGCTAGGATGGAAAGCAGACAGGTGCTGCCTGCGGCAAAGAACAGGGAGAAGGTGATGATGCAACATTTCCCAACCCTGCGTGATCCAGGAGGGCAATGCCAGACCCTAGCGAGTTCTCAGGGGGGCACCCCTTCCCTGTGGTCCCCCCCTGCAGCACCCAGGTTAGACAGGCTGAAGCTACCCTGTATTCCCCAGCCCCGACCCCTCGGTACCTTCGAGCACTTGATGTGATAGTGCAGGTAGTCCCGGAATGTGTGGATCAGGTTTATGGTGTTGTCTCTGGCAGCAGCATTGGTGTGACGGGGGAACAGCACTGAAAGAAGAGGGTGACACAAACCATTAGTGCCTCCTGAAGCTACCAAAGGGCATCGGGTTCCTCCAGTGCTGGAGGCTTCAAGGTGTGCTGCTCCCAACACCTACTACACTCCCTACAAAGAACCCTTTACTGTGACACATATCAAGATTAAGCAGCACTGTGTGATTTTAGACACAGGGCTTAGCGGGACTTTTCCACATTGCCCACAGCAGCCTGGACACAGCTGTGCACTCTGGAGATCACAGAACCGTAGGAAACTGCCTGATGTTACTTCAGTGCTTGGGAGAAGCAGAACAGAGGAGAGAGCTGGGAGGCAGACAAGGGCAGCCAGGCTGCTCAACAGATTTCAAGATCCAGTTTGCCTTTGGATCTTGAAATCAGTTGTGGATCCCTGCCGACAGCATGCCAGCACCATGACAGAGCCAGACTTGGTTTCTGCAGGGGCCCAGTGGCTTGCTCTTTCCACAGGCTGGTGCTGTACTAAGCGTTCCAGATCCATGAAAGACCTTTTTGTCTGGGTGATGATCTCACCTGGGACTGTCAGATCAGGTAACAGGGAAATTGCATCTCGACAAGAATGAAGTCTTGCTCGCAGTCCCAGGCCTGCCATTAGACAGTCCTCCCATAGCTGAGGAGCTGCCCTAACCTCAGGGCACCGTTCCCAGCAGGGGAGAAGGAGAGTGCTAACTTCACCTTCCCCCGAAATGTTTGCGCTCCACCTCCAAGCTCTGAACTGCAGGAATACCAGCCTGAGAGAGACCCTAATGGCAGATCCAACCATAACCCCAGTTTCTCTGGAAGAGACCTTTGCCTTTGAACATGGCACGGTTTGGACTCCTCAGCCCAGCCGTCAGCCCTGCTGCCCAGGAGGAAGCGGTGGCTCTGCTGTCCAGCACCTCTGCAGGCAGGGGAAAGTGGCTCATCAGAGATGGAAGTGTTTGGCCCACAGCAGACAGGCAGAGACGGAGAAGCAGAACTCACTGCCCTGCTCCTGCCCTCTGGTCGCCTCTACTGATCAAACGCTGCCTGCAGCCAGACGAGCTACAAATACACTCACACGAAACCTCCCATGAGAAACCTCCCGTTTCCACAATATTGCAGCAAAGCCACCCTTCCCTTGATCCCAAATGCTGAACTTATTTTATAGGCAGACAGTAAATGGCTCACTGTCCACTTCCATGCCCTCTTGCCCAGAGCAGAGCTGAGGTGATGTGATACAGCAAAGGGACACGCTGAACACGAGGAACTGAAGGAGGCAGGCAATGCAGAATGTGACTCCAGAATCCCTTCAGTCCCCAGCGACCCACTTGAATACTCGGGGAAGGTGAATTCCTTTTAGTTTTTCATGCAGCAGCAGGAACCTCTCTCCTCCCTGAATGTCCCCAGGCCGCAGAGCTGCCTGCTTACCAAAGGTGATGTAGCCAATATTGTCGCCGACGGCTGCGTCTGTGTCTTTCAGCTCCAAGGGGGGCTCCCTGTGGCTGAAGAGCACCTGTGGGGCTGTGTGACTGGCCCGGCGACCCTCCTTGAACTCCTAGACAAGATAAAGTGAAGGTGAGTCCCACTGCCACACTTCAGGAAAGCAAACAGGGTGTCCCCACACCCACAGGACAACTGAGCAGGAGGTTTCCCACTTTTCCCTGCATGGGCCAAATCTCTGGAAAACAACCCTTTTCCCCAGCAAAACCAGACCAAAACACACATCTGTTCCAAGTTTACATGTGTCCCTAGCATAGCCCCTCAGCTTTCGGTGTCACATTTCCTGCCACAGGTGTTTTGTGGAAGTGACACCTCTAAGCAAGCACACGGGACAGCACACGTCCTGCCAGGAAGTCAATGCCATCAATGGTTCCAGTGAAAGCGGGCAGCGCCCATCACCCCAGCAGCAGGGAAATTATCAGAAAGTGTTACAAGGTCTCCATTGCACCCAGCATAAAGGCTCTGCTATTTGAGAAAGCATCTCCCACCAGGAGTCTTTGCCAAGGCATTAAGAGGCATCTACAGGATTTGAAGCTTGTGTGTGAAGCCTGCTCCTCCTAACACTTCTCTATGTCTTGGAACAGTACCTCCAGGCAGGGAGATCCCTTCCGCCAGGGAATGTCTCTGACAGCAGCACAACCCCCGCCTCACATGAAATGAACTGGCTACGCATTTCAGGAGTTCCAGTTCCCTCTGAGAGGCTGGCCAAGTCCGGACACCATTTCACTGCCTCCCCTCTGCCTCACTAACCCCCAGCCAGACCTACACATCATCAGCCACCCTCGGCCTCTCCTCCCTTCTGAGCACATCTCACCCTGGGAAGGGCAGGAGCATCCGTGCCCCTTTTAGAGAACACAGTAGTTCACTGGGGTTTCCTTAATGAAATGCTCAGCTTGCACTTCCGCCTGTTTATGCCAGAGGGTGAAATGGTTCAAACAGCTTCACTAGTTAGTTAATGGTCAGATTTTCTCCATGAGAGCCCAGATGAGCATCCATCATGCCCGACTGGGCTACATTATGCAAGAGCAATAGCTAGAGGGAAGGAGCCAGCGTGACTCAGAGTGGAAATTCTTGTGGCTGAGCAGGAGCAGGGTTTGCTGTTACAAAAACCAAGAACTTGGGACATGGAGACTCTAGGACATCTGCTGCCTTGAAACCTTGCCACCTCCCTGGGAGCCTCACAAACCCAGTTTTGTTCATCACACGCATCCCTTCCCATTTTAAAAGTTGAATTCCAGGCTGTGGGCTACGCTGGTGGGTATGCCCTGCCTGTAGCTAAAGAACACAGAGAGCAGAGCTGCGAGGTAAGACTACCATCACAACAGACCATGTTCTAATGACCCCAAACATGGGCAAAATAGTATACAGCAAACTGGGCCAGTAACTTGCTGTCCACAAGCCTGACAGCAGCACGGCCCAGCACCCCTGAATGGATGGGATAAAGCTCCTCTAGTCCTGGAACACCCTGCAGAGCCCTGCTCCATGACTGTACCTGCACAGGAGGCTCACCAGCCGCTTCAGCAGACACAAGGTGAGCTAGGTGGCCAGGAACACAGCTGAACACACATACCAACGTGCACTGAGCCTTCCCCGGCTGTAAATAAATGTCTCAATCTCCACAGGCTGCACATGGTCGTTAACAGACACACAAAGTGTTTACTATGAGCCTCTGAATGCTTCCCCGCTAAGTGGCAGTTGCAAAGGGAAGCTGAGTCCAGAAGTACTCGGCATTATGATTGATTCAAACCAGCAAACTAAGTAAATTCATCACTTTGAAAAGCTCAAATTTGAGAGCCCATCGTGGCACGTGAGAGCAGCCACACTATGCTGCTGAGTCTCTCTGCAACATTTGAGCAATAGCAGGAACAAACTGCGAGGTGAAGACAAGTCTCAGCACCATCCCAGCCATGGCGCATCACCTCATCCCTTCTCCTCCCTCTACAGCCTCCCCACCAGGCTCAGCTCCGCAGCTGGCTGGCAACCCTTACACCACAGCTCGCCACACTACAGGGCCTCAAGGCGGATACTGAAGTAGTCACTGTGGTGTTTCTCATCTGTAACACACAGTATGTTTGATTGCCCATACAAGCACGACCATTGGTAATAAAGATGCCAATGCAGGAGCCTGGATTAGAAAATACACCGCCTATGCCCATTAACATGGTTCTTCCATCCCAGCGCAGCCTGAGCCCTGCAAAGCATTTATGTGTATTAAACAGCCCATGAGCTCACTTCAGCCTAACATCTGTTTGGGCAATGCTGCTTCAAGCAAGGAGGAGTCTGAATTGAGCCCCTTTCTCCATAACTCAGTTTCCATACCTGCATAAACACCTTTCCAATCACCACATCATCGTCATCCTTAAATACTGTGCTGAACACAACCGTGACGCGGTCCTTTTTTGCCTCGACATACCTGCAGGTGGGCGAGAGAGGAGAACCCAGCTGTGAACAGAAGTACAACTGGATGAGGAAGCAACCGCGTGACAAGGGCAAGTAGCTTCAACAACCACTCACAGGCCTGGCTGCTGAAAACTTCCCCGCCCTCAAGACAGTATTTACAGGGAGCAAAACATTTCTGTTGGGAGCGGCCAGTTCCTCTCCTGCATGCAGCCACAAGTGCTGCTACTAACAGAGACTCTTGTATAACATCCCTGCAGCCCGAGGGATGAGCATTACCCTCAATGGATACTTCTGACAGCCTAGGACAGGCCCTTATTACCCTGCCAAAGCATGGAGCAGTAGGATTTCCTAACTCCACCACAACATACAGCTGGGAGAAGCAGCAGAGCGTACTGACAGCTGTCTGACTCCCGTGCTGCTTGGTTTGAACGCTTACATTGTCTCATCGTCCCTGTAGTGGATGACTGCTCTTTTTTCTCCTTCTTTGCCCTCTTCCTGGAATTTGAAATACTTCTCAAAGACTGATGCAAAGCAGTTGCGCTTCAGCATGCCGGCTTGGTGCACGATAGCATCCTTGTCTGCAGGAAGGTTCTCCAGGTCGTAGAGCAAAGAGACATTGTAACCTGAAAAGGGACAGCCTAACCTTAATAATCTATGCAGGGCCTTAATGAAGCCAGAGACATTTTCTGGGAAGAGACACTTACAGTCCCACCTTTGCCTTAAGCCCTCCCAGAAGCTCCAGGGGCAAGTGTTTCCCACTGTAAGCACTGCCAGAAGCCATGCCTGAAGTCGGCACGTGGCCATGGGAACACTCCTGGGGCTCCTTCCTGAGCTCCCAGACATGTGCTGGCTGAGCTGCTCCCAAGTTTTTGCAGTGAGTAGGAAGAGATGCTGTCACAGGTAACCATGGTTTTCCTGTGTCTCACAAAGCGTCTTAGAAGAACAAAGACTCCAACCGTGAGGAACAGAGGCTTTCTGGAGGAGGACTGCATCAAGAATTACAGCTTGTGCTGCAAGCTACTTCAGCCCTGACATACCTGAGCCACCTTTTAAATTGACATTCATTGTACAGAGAGCCCCAGATATCAAACTCTAGAAATGCAGCCTTCCTTTGAGCATTCTGAGGCAACTTAAAGTCATTTTGGAATTGTGTACACACACACACACAAACTGTTATCGCAGGGTTACCTGATTCAGGATTTACCAAGTAGTTTCCATAGACTTTCTTCAATACCTAGGAAAGAAATTAAACATTGAGTGCACAAGCTATCAGAGTTGCTTCCCCCTGCGCAGCCCAGGCCATGTTCGGTCTTCACTGAGAAACATCAAATTACAGCATCTGCCTCCCTTAGTCAAAGTGAACTTGGACAAGTCTTACGTCACCAGCTTTTAGTATTATTGGCGGCTCCTGCTCTAGGCAGAGCTCCCTAAACCCCACTGAAAGGGGATGCACTGCAGGACAGGACTAAAAACTGGAGCTTTTTAAAGTTCTTGCAAGTCTTGAACTTGTGCGGGGAAGAAAACCCCTTCCATATACCTCATACCTTCAAAGGAGAACTGTCAGCTGAGCTTGACACAACAGATGAGGGCTACAACCCTTCTTCCCATTCAAAGGCAGATGCAAAGAGTGCCCTCTCCCTCCGCTTGCAGGAAGGCAAGTGTAGAGCAGGGGTCAGGCACAGCATAGCCAGGCAACCGCCCATCCTGTCTCAGCTTATTGCACGGGACAGATGGGGACGGAGAGGAGACTGCCAGGCAGCTTGGATGCCTCCCAGAAGCAGAGCCGCCTACAGCACAGCAAAAACCTTTCTTCAAACATAATCACTGCTGAGTTTTACATCAATGGCAATTTTCAACTGAGCCATAGCTCTGTGTCAATGAGGGGGCTGGGAACAGGAGGTATTTCACAGAGAAAGACACAACAACGCTGTGGCAGAACTGGCCCTCCTGGGATGACACCCACTACCACGCCGAGAGGATGCACGGGCTCTCTGCATGCCAAAACCTCCTCTCAGCAGAGAGCCTGCCTGCAGCATCCCAGGGAGATGCTCTGTCTTAGCAGGAACTCCACTCTGTGCTCTTCACAGTGGAGTTTTGCCATAGACAGAGCAGAAACTAGCTCCATCATCTCCAGGGAAGCACAGAAAGCAATAGTTTGCTAACCGGCAATTTAAAATGTAATTTCTATTTAGTCAGCACTCCTAAAGCAGTCCTGCAGAGGTCCCATTTTCCTTTAAAAGCTTGGGAAGTTGCCTTCCAGCACCACTGTGGCAGCTGCTGGTGCACAGTAGGGTCTGCCACTTGCCTACCACAGCAGTTCTCTTGGGATCACACAGTGTACCAATCCTTGTTACACATGCCGGGAGGGCGCCACCATTTGGGCCACTTGACTCTCGTTTGCCAGCAGCAGTACCTTCAGTAGGCGGCAACGCTGCTCCTAGAAAGCTCTGCATACAGGAACCAGGAAAGCAGGACACTTGGTCCTATTTATTCTGACTTTAGTAGGTCTTGCAGCAACTTGCAGGAATTCACTTTGGGTTCAAATAATCTGGATTTTGTCAGACCGACAATAAACGCATGGAGCAGTTTCCTTGTTTTCCTCCAAGGACAGACCCTCATAGGCAAAAGCCTGCTGAAGAGCCTTGGGTGAACCCCATTTGCTACCATGTGGAGATTTGAAAACTGACTCAGGAACTGAGTCACACTTCCTGCCTCGCCACCCAACCACAGCTCAGAGAGGCTCCTTCTTTCTACCATAAATGGCCCTCTGCAGCCCCAGCCCATTCAACAGGAACTGAACCTGCTACTTGACACAGCAGCAGCAAAAAGGGAACCAGACAGCCTGCAGATCAAGGTCTGCACATGCAGCAGGAGCCCATCACTCGCTCTCAAGTGCGGTTAGAGTCAGAAAAGCAGTGCCATGGGACTCCGGATTTGTCCTGGCACCTTCCTTCACTTGTGGGCTCAGCACATCAGTCAGGGAAACTATTTCTACGTGGTCAGAAATTTGGACTCATTTGGACTTCTAAAATTAGTGGTGCCTTTTGCCTTTCAGGCTGTAGGGTCATATAAGATGACTTCTTATTCATGAGAGTGTGAACGCACTTTGCCCTTGTCTTCCAGCAAAGTGGGACTCCTGGATGGCAAAGGGCTGCTCCTTTGGCCAGTGTGAGATGGGAGTACAGATGCTTCTCTAATGGTTAGACGCTGGATCCATCAGCATTGCAAGGACATTGCCCATGCTAAGACAGTATTTGTAGGCTCACAGCCCAGGCATGCTCACTCACCTCATCAGCACCGTGTTCCTGGAGTTCCTTGTAGAATTTCAGAGAAATACTGACCATCACTTTTGTCTTGTCTCCATTGGGGTTTGAAATATGGTAAAGGACTCCATCAAAGTCTATGAATCAAGCGAGAGAAACATGAGGGAAGAGGAACCAGTTCCTATTTCTGAGGAAGGTTTTCCCTACATGTTCTAGGAGGTGCATAAAGTGACGCTGTTCCCCCTGCTCCAGTCCTCACACATACACCAAGACAGAAACCCATAATTAAGAAAAGTACCAATGTCAAGTAGGGAGACCTGTAATCATTCAAAGAGCTGAAACAGTTTTGACACCTCTCCATCACAGAGAGCTTTAGTGTCATTTAGCATTGCTGGCAAATCTGCTTGTGCTCAACGCACAAGGATAAAAACGCGCAGAGACGGGAGCCTTCTGGATGGCCACCACAGAAAGTGACTGACATGCCCACCAGGCCAGAGCTGCAGCCTGGAGGACAAAACATCTCTGCCAGCAGAGGCAGCTCAGCTGCTGCCTGCTGAGACAGCTTCCACTTCACTGCAGAAGGGGTAGGGAGGGCAGGAGGCAGGGAAAGGCAACCCTCCAGCTACCTAGCAAGCTCCACTTCCCTGCGGAGCTCTGCAGCTTACGGAGATTTTTGATAACAGAAGCAAAAAAAAAATAAAACAAATAAAAAAAAAATCAGTTGCTGAATGAACACTTGAACTTCTTGGCACTTCTCATGCTGGAGAGCAAACTTCAGGCAATGAACTCATCTTGCCTGTCACTCTGAGCCAGCCTTCTAACAACCCAAAGCAGATGGTGCTAAAGACCTAACAACAAGTAGCATCAAGGGCAGGACTGGAGACCAGGCAAGGTAAAAGAGCTATGCAGCACACACGTGCCAAACAAAGCGCTGCCAGCACTGAACTCACTGCTGTGGGGAAAGCCTCAGGGAAGGCAGACAGAGAAAATAGCGGGGCAGGCGACAAAGCCCCAGCTCTGGGGATGCTGCAGGGTAACCACACCATCTGCGCCTGCAAGGGTCTCCTCCCCGCACAGCGGTGCTGGGTGAATTTGGGCACACCAGGCATAACTGCAGGCAGACCACTTGAGCCAGCCCTTTTTTTCAGAGAAGTCAAGAGAACTGTGGAGCTTACCTGCAAATGTTACTTCTACTGCCTCTGGTTTATTTCTAAAAGGCAAAGAAAACAAAGGACGTAAATGAGAACTCAAACAGCAGCCTCCAAGCTGTGAAGGAGAGAGGATTAATTTCTAATGCCTTATTTCTCACAAGCAGCTCTACCTGAAAACCCTTCTAACTCCATCTGTTCAACTAGCAGATAACCTTTGACAAGAAATCTCGGACTTCTCCCCATTCCTATAAGCATCAGTTTCACCCTAAGTGACATAAAATAGGCTTCAAAGCTGGCAGATATTGTTACTATTTGTAGTTTATTAATAGATTTTGAGAGCGCAGATTTCCAGTTAGAAATGTCTGAGAAAGTTACTCGTCACTAAGGAGTTTGTTGTAACAAGCGCGTTCTCCATACAGGACAGCCACGATACAGGTTTGGGAACAGAGGCTGTTTTGCAAGTTCCTGTGATACCACTTCACGGAAGGGACTTAGAGGCTGAGCAGTCCTTCCTGACATGGTGTCCCCTTCACCATCATCAGTGGCTCTGCGGATGTATTGATACAACTCCCTCTCAGAGAAGATGCCTTCTCCAAGTTTGGGGCTAGAAGAAAAGTACAGAAGGAAACTTTCCAGATGTGCATTTCATCCTGCACCCCCCCATCCATCCCTTCTGAAACACCCCAATGCTGTGACAACTACCTCTGCAAGAAAAGCTGTAGATCTGGGTTTGCCCTAACACTGCCCAGTTTGGTTTTTGGGATTCCTGATCAGCAACAAGAGCACCTCGTGAGCCAAAGGTGCATCACTTCTTACACTATGGGTACAAAGATTTAATAACATCTTAAAAAGCCCTATTTACCAGTTTGTCCATGATCTGTAGAACAGTAGCATCCTGTGCAAGATCTAACTGCTTCTGAAAAGTCATTTTGTTGGGACCGGCACTACGTAATTGCTTTGGCAGCTCTGAGAGGACTGGTATTAATAGGTCATTCTCCAACAGGGAGCAATGCAAAGGTTATCACCACTACCGAGAGCAAGGGTGCAAAATGAGAACAGGATAAAAATGCCAGCCTGCTACTGCTGTTTCACAGCATACCTTCGCTTATTTTTCAAAAGCAGCCGGTACTAAACAGAGTACAGGCTAATGATGCTGCCAACAGAAATCTAGCCTCTAAAACAGTTCATTTGCACACGTCTGAACCAATGTACTGAAATAACTCCCCAGGCCAAAGACAGTGTGTTGAGGCAGCTTTGTGGTCTCAACTATGCTGCTGCTGCCGCCCAGAGACCAGCTTCAGCTTTTTGGCTGAAACTTTCAAGCACATCTATGCTGCTGGATACCAGCTACACCTTGATATGTACACCGAGAAAGGTGGAGGAAGCGATGACTCAGTTTCTATTTTCCTTTACCATATTCTGGCAAGGCTTTAATGATTTTTTTCCCCAGCAGAAAGCACTGATCTTCCATCAGCTTTTCTCCAGACAGCTTCATTCCTGGAAGCCAGGAATGACCACAATGTGCTAAAACTCAAGACAGGCAATACAGGGAGACCAAGGCACTGAACAGCACTGATCCCAGACAATGCATCTGGTCAACGACGTTTTACTCAGGTGGAAAGAGAGGAATTAACCCCCAGCGAGAGACGCTAAGTGGAAACGATGAGGTGTTGCTGCATCTTGGAAGTTATTAGCTGTGAAAAGCAACAGTCCTTTTTGTCAGGAGGCTGGAGAGCCTCCGTCTTTAGTGCTGCATCACTGAAGATAAAAACCACACACTTGAAAGAAGCAGCACGAGTGCACCCAAGGCAGGTCCTTTAGTGTAAAAGCTATGCCAGCTACCTCTAGCTCTCATCTTCCCCTCCCAGCCGGGCATGAGACGGAGGGTCACAGAGTATCCCTGGCTGCATATTCAACCCGGGCTCTGGGAAAGGGAGGCAATTCCCCAAGCTGTATCCAAGTCACTTCTGCTCAATGAGGACTGCTCAGAACAGAGATGAAAGAAAATCCCACAGATCCCACTCGGTCACTTGATGCAGATGCGTTCTTCTTTTAGAGCACCACACTCAGACTTAGGAATCAGCTTGGATGGCAGTATAAATTTTTATAAAAAAAGAAACCTATGTAGGAAGCGTTAAAGATAGCGCAGTCAGGCACACGAGAGCTAGGAATATTAAAGAGGATGCATCCTTAAACCCCTATTCCATCTTCTCAGAGCTGCACGGTTCAAACCTGATTATTCTGCATGCACACGGAGCCGACACCTCCCAAAGCCCCGGCTTCCAGCAGAGCCTCTGAACACACCTCCCTCCAAGCAACGCAGGGAAGCAACTGACAGCTAGCGAGCACTGGAACGTTTTGACTCAGGAAGGACAGCGATCTCCTGCCTTCCCACCAAGTACCCCAGGGGATGGCATGAAGATCACTTGTTATTTAAGAAGCTGTGGGAGACCATGTACCCAAAGTCAGTTAATGGCTCTGCACGAGAGCCTTTGTTCTGCACACAAAAGCTTATGGCTGACACTGCCCCATTTCTGAACGTTTCATCGGGCAGGCATAGTGTCTTAGAGAAGTCATTTCAACCCCGATTTCCCGAGCTGCTGGGTACTTGTACTTGGGGATGGTGAGGAGGGGAGATAGTTAAGGCAGAAGCAGGTAACTGGGCAGAACTTTGGGTGCTGAATATTCAACTGCTTCCCAGCGCACAGCCTCAGTGAAGCGAGAGCTCACGTGAGCCGCATACAGAGCTCCTCACAGCCACCCTGGCCTCATCAGCTACTGCAGGGTGGTTTTTCTGCCTCGCCTGGCACACACCTAAGTAACCCAGGCCTGGCCCGGCCCAGGGGAGGACAGGGAAGTGTATCAGAAGCATGGCTGGGAGTGAAGCGATCTCTCTTAGCACTTCACAGTTCAGCAGCCTTACAACCCCAAAGTTTAGAATGCTTCTATTTATTTCTCTGCCTCACCTCGCCAAAACCACCCTGGCTACTTAAAACATTTCTACAACACAAAAACCACCCCTTTTGCCACCCGAGTTGCTGTTCCCCTGCTGAGAAGTTCGGAGGCAGAAGGCAGAGGAGCTCTCACCTCCAGCCTCCCGTCGTTTCCAGACGCCACAGGTGGCACGCACGCAATCACTTCCCCTCGACCTCCCACCTACCCCATCCTCCACCAACAGAAATAGCAGTGGTGACGTGCTGAACACCCTGCGGAGCCCCAGCGATGTCCCCTCTGTGTTTAGTCCTCCCACCCCACTCTCATGTGGGTGAAAGCTTCGTGCACGAGATGCACAGTGGGCCTGGGACAGGCGCTGTGCTGCTGCGGTGGGGGGTACTGGTTGCTGTCCAGTTACTGGCGTGATCTGAAGAGCTCTGCCTGGTCTAGCGTTCTCCAGTGTCCCATGCCTCCGTGAGGCATGTGTCTCTCCCATGGTGAGAATCAGCAGATTAGCAGCTCAGCACAGACTGACTGTAAATCCCATCTATCCTTTTTGCGGTTTACTTCAAAGTGGGGCTTTGGGCAGCTGGGACCTCATTTGGGGTTCACTTCCAACCCTGATCCAAGTCTTGGAGAACCAGACTAAGCCTGGCGACACTCAGAGGATTTGAGACAGTACAGCCCATCCAGTCCCGAGGCAGAGAGCTGCTGTGACCCCTGGAAGCTCCTTACCACCAACGGTACCTGAACCACAGCCTCCTCCAGCGACCTTCCCTGTTTACTACCTTCTGCCCCAAACGGACAATAAAACAAGCTCATACCGGGAATAACGGAAATGGCTCCTCTTTGCACTAAACACTGAATCCAGACCAGACTTTTCTGCAAAACCCTGCCTGAACTCAGACACTAAAATGGCAGCTGTTCCAGACAGCGGCAGCAGTCCATTTTCTGATAACACTTATCAGGTCTGAAGTCAAATCCACACCAAATCCCATCTGCCCTCTGCTTGTAACAATAAAAGGCCCTGACAGGTTTTACGTCTTCTTGCCCGCATTCCTCCTATTCATCTCCAAATGGCTCCTACGCTCTGTCTATCTAATACAGAGCCAGCTCCAAATCAGATTTTTCACCCCAGCAGAACATCCACGAAGAGCCACAGCGCCCATGGAGAGACGCCAGCAAGCACTTAAGAGCAACAGCAAATCTTTTTTTCTGACAGCATTTCCTCAATTTTGACTCAGACAATTTCCCAACTTCCCTGCTTCATTCTCAGGCCATGGAGGTTCTTAGCCATATGTTACAACAAATTTAAGAACAGAAGAACGAAGAATGTAATTATACAGAGCCCTCATCTTCTGTATTAAACAGACCTAAATGCAAATTTGGCCGACAAACGTATTGAAGCATCTCCCACATCACAATTAAGGCCTGTACCCAATAATGGAGGATGGCAATTATTTTAAAAGCTGCAGGCATGCAGATATTCTAATCTCTTGCCCCAGAGGAGAGAGGATAAAAAAGAAAGGGGGTATTTCAAAGCTTAAAGCTCTGAGCAGAGCTTTCAGAACACCGGAGTTGACACACAGTTTGGAGAGCGTGAGCCAGATTCAGTGACAGACTGCAGGCTCTTGCTACAGAAAGGTCACCCCAATAAAAAAATTATGAGCAATGTCTAAAATTATCTGAACAGTTCCACCACTCCCGGGCCCCGCTCAGCTAACAAAAGCTACTCCACGTAAGCTGCAGGAGTGGGTGAATTCAAAGAGTTCCTGTAGCTCTGGCAGCACGCCCACCACGAACTCGAGGAGTGCTCCGCCAGGGCGATGCTGAAGAGTGTACAGCGGCCCCCACATGTGACAGCTCTCTCCCCTCTCGGTTAGGTGACCCCTCTGTGCCCAGGCTTCTCCCTTGCTGTGGGTCCAGGAGCCTGGAGGAAGCTGGCTGGTAGCAAAGCCTTGGGATTCCCAGCGGACAAAGCATGGGCTGGTCCCGCAGCACGCAGGTACAGCCAGGTCCGCTTCCAGCCTCATTCTGCACACGCCATTCACTGCACATCTTTAGTACGGCGACTGACACACACTTCTGCCTGGTGTCAAGCACTGGTGGCTGCAGCAAGAATCATTCTCAGAGGATAATACAGAGCAGCCCCCTCTCCGGAACCTGAGATGAAACTGAGGATGGAGCAATGACAGAAAAACCCGTGAAAGCCTAGCGCTTTGCAGATCCATGTTGCTCTTCCCTCCCGTTCCCTGCGCTATTGCTTGAGCGCTGTCTAGTATCAGTCAGAGGTGGTTCACAATCCACCATTAATGCAAAGCCACCCTCCCTGGTGGCTGAAGCCATATGTGCTGTGGCAGCCCAGGAGGTACACTCAAACACCTACAGCACACTCAATCAACTTGGGCGGACGGCCAAGGTTTACAGTGCCGCCCATGCCATGCTGAACCCAAGGGTACCGCTTTCTGCCAGTGGCACCGCCCGAGCACTCCTCAGAGTCAGGCAGATTGAGTTTCAGCAGGTGAGGTTGTGCCGGGGGAGATGCGTGGCTCCAGGCTGGGCTTGTGAGGACACCGAACCATCACCTGCCACTGCTGATGAAGGAGGGAGATCACATCCCTGCTCCTCAGCTGCACCATGGCAAGCAGCCTTTCCACAATGAATGGAATGAGGAAACTCATCTGGGCTAAAAATACCCAGGTTTGCCTGTTTAATTTTAACCTAGGTCACTTCCCCAATGCTGTTTCCCCTGAAGCCACAAAAACGCCCGTGTCAGCAAGAAGGATGGGGTGGCAGAGGAGCAATCTCTGCTTTCAGTGGGGCCGCTGGGCTCCCCTGAAACGCCAGAGCCACAGACCACCACAGCATCACAGAATGTTAAGGGCTGGAAGGGACCTCTAGAGATCATCTGGTCCAACCCCCCTGCCAGAGCAGGTCCACCTACAGCAGGTTGCACAGGATGGCGTCCAGGCGGGTTTTGCATGTCTCCAATCAGACGAGTTCGGGCGTTCTCAGGGTGGTGTGGCTGTAGGCCACTGGTGCAGGCAGTTATCCAGTGGTGCCTAGCAGGACCTGAAGCTCCTCTACCCTCCCAGCGTGCCAGACAGCCTCCAGGTGCTCCTCACTCTCCCCACGATGAACTCGCTTCACATGTCATATCATGAACACAAAGTTCACGTTACCAGGTTCCACCCAGCGCTCAGCCTCCCCATCTGAAGGGCTCAGCTCTACAGACAACAAGCACCAAAACGACCACAAATGGGAAATACCATAAAGCACGTGGGCGCAGCTTCAGTCCAGCTCTCCAACCAGCTCACAGGAACTGCTCTACATCAGGGAAGTTCAAGCTTCAGCTGTTTTCCTATGTAGCTAATAGCCATGAAGCCCTGCAGATTTGTACCTAATAAAGGCTGTAAAGAAACCAACAATTTAGTTTGTGATTCTCTGCCCACCGCCCCCAGCCAAGGGAAAAGGCACACTGCTCCCCAGCTATGCAAATTTGTTTTCTTTTCCACAGTGGGTAGATACTAAGTAACAGTTTGAGATAGATGATTAATTTACCAGCAATTTGGGGCAAGCTATGTATGGCTGGAAAACCAAACCCCATGAATAAAGCCTTGTGCCATCTTCAGTGGGGTCAGTTAAATTAGAGCAGGACAAAACCAGACTGCAAATCTGTTCTGGGAGACAGTTCCTCCCCGCACGTTCAACAGGACGAGTATTCACCAGACATAGAAGACAGTCATCAAAATGTTTTACACTTAAATTGTTTGTTCGGGTTTTTCTTCCTGTCTGTGTGGTTAGCAAAGGCAAGCAATGATGGGAAACAAAATCTTCCAACTGTTAGAGCTCATCCTCTCACATCATGTTTCTATCAGAAATGAGAAAATGCGAGTGTGACGCCAGCTTCTAGGCAACTTCTCGAGTCAAAATGTATTAGTCAAAAGCTCATGGAATAGTTTATTCTCTTGACACCTACAAAAGCTCATTTCAACAGACTTGTTTCCAGGTACCAACCAGGTATTCCCCCACTGCAGCAGTTTGACGCCTGAAAGTCTGGGCAGCAAATTCCTAACTCAAGTTATTTCAACGGTAGCTTTAGGCCTTTATTTAAAAAATGTGGTCAGTTTAAGGAAATTGATTTTAAACAAGAAATTACAATGTTAAATAAAGAAAAAAAATAATCAGATACATTGAAGACCATTACATGTCAGCACCTTGATCTAAATACCACAATACAACGGTGGATCTCCAAGGAAGTGAGATTTCCATGGGTTTTGCCCACAAAAGCAAACTAAATTTGAAATTACCCTATTTACAGGCAGATGCTGCCAAGACCCAAGGACCTTATCAAGGGAGGATTCTTAGGCACAGGTTAGGCCCTGCCTCGAGTTCCAATCTCTGTCTGCAGCCTGCTGAGGCACCTTCCACCCTGGCAACTCCAGAGCGAGTTGATGGACCTCCACACAGAACAATTTCAACATATGTGACAATAATGTTATGAGCAGTTATTAGCTCCGACTTCTAAACGTGACCTAATTCTATGCAATAGTGAAATACACAGAGTCTCTCACCTGATGGTCCAGGAAGGCTCCGCAGGGAGCCTGCTGAATCATGGCCACAGTGTGGCTGCGTGTGGGAAGCAGAGGGGAGCAACACAGTCCATGTCACAGAACCAGTCTCCGGCAAAGGATTTGGAAACAAACCCCGCCCTGCCTGACTCCCAGGCTGGCACTGAAGCCACCAGGCACACCTGGCTCCAAGACAACCACTACAGACAAATCCATGCATTGCATCTCCCTCACTCCTAGCTTAGAGCAAGTAACTCAAAACCAACTCTGCCTGAGTGTCCAGACTCACTCTTCCCAGTCACTGAATCTCTTAAAGCTTGACCTTGCCCTGACTGTCCTGCATCAGTCCCCAAGACACGTCTTGGGAAAACCATCACCAAAACAGTGAAATACACCAAATCCCCTACTGCCTCCAGGCTCAGCACCATGGGAAGGACCCCAGAACTGTGTCCAGAGGGAAGAGAAATTTCACACAAACAAACACTGCCTAACACCCATTCCCTAAAAGACCTGAAATCAAGAGGAAAAAAATACTCCTCCCTGCACATCTCAGACCTTTGTCTCCACCCTGCGATTGCCTGGACAGGAGGGCCCCAGCACAAGCACAGGCTAAATGCAGAAGTAACTTCCTCTCCCCCAGCAACACACTCAAGGCACAAAAACTTATCTAGAAATGACATCTAAAGAAGAGAACATACTGTAGATGAGTAAGAGGCAGAAGCAGAGCACCATCAGCCGCACTACAAATCGATCCAGGAACAATTGGTACACCAAGCAAGCACGCCGACGCAGAAGCGAGGAGGCTTTGCCGTACAGTGAAATGGAAACTTCGGGGGCCTGCAGGCTAGTGCAGAGCAGGCAACCCCAGCTCTGGTCACACAGAGTCAGGGTTTCAACGTGTGTTTGAACCTACAGACTGTCACCTCCACATTTATAACAGGGATGCATGTACATTCCTCTGTCTCCAACAGGAAGAGTGCCTTAGTATGGACTTACGATGAATGAGCATTTTCAGCGCTCACTATTAACATCAGTACATGTAATATTTTCTAATGGATGCAGCTGCAATACCATAGTGGTCACCCGGGATCTCTCTTCCCAGTGCGGTGCCTCTACTCTGGGGAAACTTGTTGCATTAAATGATCAGGCTCAAGAAAAATAAAAAGCCTGTGAGCAGCTCAGCTATCCTGCGAGACAGTGCAGCCTGTGAGGTTATTTTACGAAAAAAACCAAACCAAAAAAACCAACTTGAGCAAGAGAGGGGAAAGCAGAGGAAACGGCCTCTGTCAAAGTTCTGCATGCAAAAGGCTGACAGCTTCGAAAGCCACTGCAGGAAAAGGTGACACAGAAAAAGGCACCTGCCTGGGGAGTCCCTTCCCAGAGGAGCCTGGGCCCTGCTCTTTGAAGCACCGAGGCAGGCTCCACCCCAGAGATAACACCGCTGCGCTTTGCTTCTCAAGGCTTTGTCTCTGTACAAAGGTGCCCAGTGTAGACAGCGCAGCGAGCCCACAGGTAGCTCGCCTGAAGATCGGGAGGTTTATAGGAAGGGCCTCTCTTCTGAGCTAAGCTGTGCTCAGATAAGCACCTTTACAGTCCTGGTGCAACACTCACGTAAAACAATCACTGGCTCCCCAGGGACGGAGCTGTCCCAGCCGGAGTGCAGGTGCAAACCAGCCCCCAACCCACCCCCCCGAGGCCAGGACACCCACCAGCCTGGCACCAGGCTCCGTGGTAGACCCGTGGGGCCGCATCCCTCCCGCTGGGGAAAGCAAAGCGGGGCAGGCTGGATTCTGCTCCCCACCCCCAAAGCAAAAGGCTGAGGCCACGGCTCCCCCACAGGCTTCCTGTTTCTCGGCTCCCGCCCCCCACATTCTGTACCAGTACTGGCACCACGCTGGGCTCGTTCTAACGAAGGCTGCTTCACCCAAAACAAACATCCCTGCAAATCCACCTTTCCCTGCTTCCCAACTGCCTCCTTGCCCAGGCCCTCTCCTCCAGCCCGCCTCAACACTCCAACACCCTTCCCAGCCCGCTCCTCCTCCCCCCACGCAGCCCCCGCACCAGCCATCCCCCC
>VZSF01002307.1:24944-38755 GCA_013398295.1 Chionis minor
ATGGGGGGGGTACACGACACCGGGAGTGCCACCAAAATGGGGGGCGGTACACGACACCGGGAATGCCACCAAAATTGGGGGGGGACACGGGCAGAGGGGTGTCCCCGGGGCCGGGGGGGGCTGCTGGGCATGGGGGTCACCCTCCGGGGGGAGGGCCCAGGGATACGGGGTGCGCCTGGGGTAAAGGGGGGTCCCCAAAAATGTGGAGTGTCCCCAGGATATGGGGTGCACCCGGGGTATGGAGAAGTTCCCAAAAGTGTGGGGTGTCCTCCGGGATATGGGGTGCACCTGGGGTAAAGGGGGGGTCCCCAAAAATGTGGAGGTGCTCCCAGGGATATGGGGTGCGCCCAGGGTATGGGGAAGTTCCCAAAAGTGTGGGGTGTCCTCCGGGATATGGGGTGCACCTGGGGGTAAAGGGAGGGGTCCCCAAAAGTGTGGGGTGTCCCTAGGGATATGGGGTGTGCCTGGGATAAAGGGGGGTCACCAAAAATGTGGAGGTACCCCCAGGGATATGGGGCGCACCTGGGGTATGGGGAAGTCCCCAAAAATGTGGGGTGACCCTAGGGATATGGGGTATGCCTAGGGTAGAGGGGGGGGGGTCACCAAAAATGTGGAGATGCCTCTCGGGGATACAGCGTGCTCCTGCTGTATGGGGGTCCCCAAAAGTGTGGGGTGCCCTGCGGGATATAGGGGTACCCCAGGCAGATGTGGGTGTGCCACAGAGTATGGGGGTCTGCACAAGGGTAGGGTGCTCAACGGGTATGGGGGTGCCCACAAGGAAAAGGGGTGTCCCACGGGCTGGGTGACCCCAGGGTGATGGGACCCCAAAAGCATGGGGGGCCCTCAAGGAACAGGAATGACCCAGAGTGACAGGAGGGTGCCCCAAAGGGATGGGGGTCCCCAAAAGTGTGGGAGTGCCCCAGGGAATGGGGACACCCTAGGAGGGGCTGTGAGGTTGCTCTGGAGATGGGGGAGGGTGTCCAAAAGTTTGGGGGTGCCCCAGAAGAGTGTGGGGATGTCTGCAGGGCACAGGAGTGTCCTCGGGTCTGCAGTGACACCCAGGGGGGGTGACAGTGCCCTACAACTCTATGGGTGCCCCCAGGGAAAAGAGGTGCACCAAAAGGGTGGGGTACCCCTAAAACTGACGGGCACCTGAAAACTTTGGGGTGGGGGTACCCCAAGGGTTTGGGGGTGCCCCAGAGGGACAGGGCTGCCGAGGGGTGCCCTTGGGTGCAAGTTTCCCCCAAATGCAATAGGGGTGCTCAGGGGAGGAGGGTTATGGAGGTGCTGGGGGTGTCCCCCGAGGCACAGCACAGCCAGAGGAGGAGGGACATGGGGCTCCGCTCTATGGGGGTCCCCCACAGCACCCCCAACAGGGGGCAAGTCAGCCCCGCAGTGTCCCTGTGCCCCCCAAAACCCTAGTGCCAACCCCTGCTCTATCAATGGGGAAACTGAGGCACGGAGCCCTGCCCTGCCTTCGCCCGCCGGTCTGCCCACCAAAACCCTCCCATGGCCCCCGGGGGGCCCCGGCTTCCCTGGGGGTCTGCAGCAACCGAGGGAGCCTCGAAGGGGAGCCCCACATCCACTAGGGGCCAGGGGACAAAGTGGGGACCCCCAGCTGGAGACCCCCAGGGTAAACCACTGCAGGGGGGGCGATGCCCCCAGGGTGTGCCCTGGTGTCACCTACTGCTAGGTGGCCCAGGACAACCTGGGGCAGGAGGGGTGGCAGCGGGCTGCAGGCTCCCTGCAGCCCCAGCGAAGGCGTCCTGGGGGGGCTGGGGAAGGGTCCCTTCTGGCTGCCACTTCCCCTTCACGCTGGGAGAAGGTTTTGCAACCTCGCTTCCTCCCCGGGCGGCATAAAGCGGACGGCGGAGGGAAGGGGCGCCGGGAGGCGGCACAGCGGCGGGCGCAGGTGAGGGACCCTCTGTCTGGCCTGGTGGGACCCCCGGGCCTGGCTTTGCCACGCTCCAGGCTGAATCTCTTTGGGGGTGACGCTTGGATTCCATCCTGTGCTTGGGTGCATCCCGGTGAGAACCAGCTTGGGACAGAGAAAAGACCCCAGATTTGGGGGGGGACAGCGAGGGCAGCAAGCGGTGAGTCCCTGGGGTGACCGAGGCTTTCCTTGGGCTTTGCTGGCCCCCCAACACCCGGCTGAGCCCCCTCACATGGGGAGCGGGCTGTGCTGGGGGCTGGGGTGGGCTGCTCCAGCTGCCCAAAGGGCTGCCTGACTCGGGGGGAGCAGAGGGCGGTGGGTGGGGGCACCCAGGGCTGTGCTCAGGGCTCCTCTGGGATGGAAACTCCCCATGGCCCCAGGGGACATCAGCTGGGGGTGCCCTGAGGGGCAAGCACCCACTCCCATTTCCTTGCACAGCGATGACCAGGAGGGCACTTCCCCATGGCTTGTCCCTCCTTCCTCCCCGCAGGGACCCCCAGGACCACCCCAGTGTCCCCCCAGGCTTTCCAGGGTCAGGAGGGGAAATGGGGTGCTGCTTGTTCCTCCAGCCGAGCTGGCTGCGGGGTACCCACGGGTTGGGGATACCCAGCCCCAGAGGAACCACCAGGATTCTGGAGTGGGGAGGCAGAAAGAAGCAGCCAAAAATAGATGGAGGGGAAGCGCTGGTGTCCTGCTCTGCCCGGTGCCTGTGGTGGCTCTGCTTGGGGGAACCTTTCACTGGCAGTGTCCCCAGCTGCAGTCCTCTGGGATGCCGGGGCACCATCATCCCAGCATCACTGTCCTGGGATCACCATGCCAGGATCACCGTAGGAGTGGGGCCGGCAGAGCCAGGGAGGGTTTTTTCAGGCAGGAGTACCCATCCAGCTGCAGGGGGGTGAATCCCCGCTGGGCAGGAGGGGAAAGTTGGTCCCAGGGAGAATTTTGGTTCAAACAGGGACAGTTTGGGCTTCCCCCAGCACTATGGGGACCCAGTGACCCCAAGGAGCCCTGGCATCACCAAGCCCCAGAGGGGCACAGGGCCTCAGAAAGGGGGCATAGCGGTGAAGCTGGAGTGAAGTGAGAGTCTGGATCCATAGTGGGAGAAGGCTGAAACCCAATGGTCTTCGGGGAGGCAGGGACAGAGCAGGGAAGTGGTGCCCTATGCCTGAAGAGACAGGAAGAGTGGCTGCCACCTGTGATTTCCCCATCGCGGCTGAGCACGGGGACATGGGGATGCCCGGCAGCGCCTGGCTGACCAACAGGAAAACCAGAGACGTGAAATATTTCCAAAGCTGCCTGTAAAGGGTGACACGTCTTTCCGTCTGGGGGGTTAAACCACTCACACAAGGCCAGAACCGGGAGGGGAAGAAGGGTGTGAAACCACCTTCAGACCTTCTCAAGTCCCTGCCTGCCCCGGGCACTGTGACCACAATCTCACCACTGGCTGGGGTGAGAGGAGGGGCTGTGCCAGCAGCGATGCTCAAAGGGATGGGGAGGCTAGAGGGATCCAGAGGTGCTCAAAGGACTTTGGAGGCACCTGAGGGGCCCTGAAATGCCCAAATAGCTCAGAGGCTTTTGAAGGACCCACACAAACCAGGGGGACCCAAGGGTGCTGCAGGGGCTAGGTATCTTCTGGAGGGAGGTGATGCTGCATTAATAGGGGAGCCCCCCAATCCGAGATGAGGTGGCCAGCCCATGGGGGACCTCCTTCCTCCATGGGGGACAGGAAAGGAACAGGGTTTGGATGAAGTGGAGGAGACCAAGGGGTGGGTGGGGGTGTTGTACAAGGGGACGTATGAGGGACAGACCTGCAGCACTGCCCATTACCTGGCACAGCGCAGACAAAGGGGGTGATGGAGTGATGGAGAGGGGATGCCCACTGGCTAGGAGGGAATCTAGGTGACAATGGAGACAACAGGGGACTCAGAGATGCTGTCACCCCTGTTCCACACCACCCTCCCGCCCCACACTCATGCTGCTTTGTGTTCCACAGGCAAAATGGAGTCCTTCTCCTTCAGCGGGGATTTCTCCAACCTCTTGTCCTACTACAACTACACCTATGACTATAGCACAGCCATGCCTGACACAGCTATCTCCTCTGCCCCGTGCCGGCCCGATGGCTCTGTCCTCAACAAGTACCTGGTGGTGGTGATCTACTGCCTCGTCTTCATCCTCAGCGTGGTGGGGAACGGGCTAGTGGTTCTGGTGGTGACCTCCAGCCACACCAACCGCTCTGTCACCGACATCTACCTGCTCAACCTGGCTGTGGCAGACCTGCTCTTCGCCTTCAGCCTGCCGCTCTGGGCTGCCTACCGAGCCCATGAGTGGGTCTTTGGCACTGTGATGTGCAAAGCTATCTCCATGCTGCAGGAGGCCAACTTCTACAGCGGCATCCTGCTGCTGGCCTGCATCAGTGTGGACCGCTACCTGGCCATCGTCTATGCAACCCGGGCCGCCACCGAGAAGAGGCACTGGGTGAAGTTTGTCTGCTTGGGCATCTGGATCTTCTCCGTGCTGCTCTCCCTGCCTGTGCTGCTCTTCCGCGAGGCTTTCCCCTCGCCCAGCAACGGCACCGTGTGCTACGAGCGCATCGGTGGTGAGGACACGGCCAAGTGGCGGGTGGTGCTGCGGATCCTGCCACAGACCTTCGGCTTCGCCCTGCCCCTCCTGGTGATGCTCTTCTGCTACGGTGTCACCATCCACACCCTCCTGCAGACCAAGAATTCCCAGAAGCAGCGGGCCATGAAGGTCATCTTCGCTGTGGTGCTGGTCTTCCTCATCTGCTGGCTGCCCTACAACATCACGTTGGTGAGTGACACCCTCATGAGGACACGGGCCATCGCCGAGACCTGCGAGAGGAGGAACCGCATCGACACGGCCCTCTCTGTCACACAGGTCCTGGGCTTCGCCCACAGCTGCATCAACCCCATCATCTACGCCTTCATTGGGCAGAAGTTTCGCAACAGCTTCCTCAAGATCCTGGCGCAGCGTGGGCTCATCAGCAAGGATGCCGTGGCCCGTTACGGCCGCGCCTCCTACGCTTCCACCTCCGGCAACACCTCCACCACCCTCTGAGCTCTGCTGGGACCTGACCCTCACAGCTCCCAGTAGGTCCCAGCACCCCACACACCCCAGCATCCTCACCCAGCTCACTGGGATGCAGGGGGTGATGCCACGGGGATGGGCAGGGCCACCACTGGATGCTAAACCCTGGCTGGAAGGAGGCTTGGGTGGCAAGGGGGTAGGACCCTGTTGCCAGGGGAGCGATGCCAAGTGCTGCCCACCCTCCCCACTCTTTGGGGTAGAGCCTGTGACTTCGGGGACTCCGTGACCCTGCTGTGGGGACAGTGTTCATGGCTGACAGCTGTCCAGAAATAAAAGAGTTGGCGGGTTAGTCACTGTCACTGTTTAACCCCAGCTGGCAACTAGGACCACGCAGCCATTCACTCCCCCTTCCCCCCAGTAGGGTAGGGAGAAGAGAATAAAAAAGAAAAAAACCCCAAAACTTGTGGCTTGAGATAAAGGCAGTTTAATAGAACAAGAACAGAAGAGAAAATAACAATAATAATAATAATAATGGTAAAAGAGTACACAAAACAAATGATGCAAAACAATTGCTCACCATCCGATGATCAACTGCCCAGTCTGTCCCGAGCAGCGATTGTGGATTCCTGCCCACTGCCAGCCCCCATTTATATACTGGGCATGACACCTATGGTACAGAATATTCCTTTGGCCAGCCCATCCTGTCTATGCTCCCTCTCAGCTTCTATGAGAAGCTGAAAAAGTACTTGACTAATATAAGCATTACTTAGCAACAACTAAAATGGCGTGTGTTATCAACATTATTCTCCTAAATCCAAAACACAGCAGCCACTAGAAAGAAAATAAACTTTATCCCAGCTGAAACCAGGACAGTCACCCAGGTCTGGCACTTCTTTGCCGTGGGGAGGGGGAGGGCAGAATGGGGCCAGGCACATCTCCAGGGATGGTGGGTCCTGGGCTCCCTACCTCAGTGCCGAGGTGGCAGAGCCAGCTGAGCCCGGTGGGGTGTGGGTAACCCTGCTGCCAGGCCAGGGAATAGTGGTTACCCAAGAGGCTGTTGCAGAGAGTTCGGCATCCTGTGTGTCCCCAGAGGGGACCCAAAGGGATTGGTCCCCACAGCCGCCCAGCCACTGGCACTTCCTCTGTGGGTGTCTCCATGCAGCATCTGTCCCACCTAGGGACAAAGCCACCCCCTTCCCGACCCTGATCTGAGCCCCAGTGGAACAAATCACTGCGAGGTCCCTGGGCAGCCCCTCCCTGCAACCGAGCCAGCCCTGTGACCCCTGCCCTGAAAGGTGCTGGCACCCAGGGCACCCCCTACCCCCCCCCCGGCACTGCGGTGCCAGGACATCGTTGTGCAAAGGGCTGGGAACCTGTCCCTTACACAACCGGGACATTTCCGCCCCGACTTGGGCAACAGGGGCTGGCGCTGGAGTGGGGCAGAGGGGCTGGCAAGGGGGCTGTGACCCTGCTGGGGTCCCTCCCCTCACCCTGTGTGCCAGTTACCAGGGTGCCTATCCCACCATGCCCAAGCAACTCTCCACGGGGGTCCCATACTGCTCCCCTATCCCCCCTGCTCCAGGCTCCTGGGGGTCCATAACCATGGGGGGCATCAGTGGGTGCCAGCCACGGGCTGGCTCATGGGTGGGTATGGGGATCCCCCGGCATCCATGCGGGGAGCCCTGGGGATTTGGGGCTTGGCAGGGTCNACCTCTTGCCCAAGTTGTTCCTCACAGCCCGGCAGGAAGCAGAGGCTGTTGGCCAAGAGCTGTCTCCCCTGCCCGCTGCTGCCTCCCCATTGCAGTACAGGGAGGATGGCGGCTCAGCCTGGCTGCAGCTGGGACACCCCTTACAGGGAATTTTCCCCCCAAGAGGGCTCAAGGCACCCCTGTACTGGCATCCCCCCACCCTGCACCCAGCCTGGGGGTCAATCTGGCGATGACCGATAGATGACACGGGAGCCACAGGGGTAGCAGGAACAGGTTGTTTTCCTCTCCGTGGACCAGCCGCAAGAAAGGCACGTCTCAAACCCCAAATGTCAGACAGCAGGACCTGCCTGCAGACCCCGGACGCCTGGGTCCCCGGTAAGTCTGAGAGGAGGCAGCCAGTGCAGGGGGTGTCCCCCTGAAGGTGCAAGAGCTGCTGTCCTGGCTCATGTAGCCTGCGGGTGCCTTTGCTGGTAGCAAAGCAGGCAGCAGCGTCCCTGCTTGCCCACGTCCACAGAGCACGCGTGGCACACCTTTCCCTGGCACAGCCTGCCAAGAGAGCAGGTGGTGAGAACCCTGCCATCCTGGTGCCATCCCCGTGCCACCCCCAGTGTCCCCCATAGCCCACCTGCAGTTGTACCGCCGGGAGAGGAGGCGGAAATCCTTGTGGCAGCGGGCACAGAGCCCTGCATCGCGGGCCGCCGGGCTGGGCATCGGGGTGTCGATGCCCTCTGTCTTCTGCCACAGGGCATCCTTCTCCCTATGGGAGGGGACAGGTCAGTCCTGGCAGGAGTGTGCCCAGTGGTGGGGGTCCGGGAGCACACCCTGCCACTCCAGACCCAAAGTGACCACTCAAGTCTCACCCTGGGTCTCCCAGGGTGGCGAGCAGGATTCACCTGGGCTCTGGTGCCCTCCTCTGGGCAAAGAGGTCTGGGTCCCCCCCACCCGTGCATGGCCCCAAACCGGTGGGGTACCCGGTGGTCTCACCGCAGCAGCTCCAGCAGCCTTCCCTTCATGTCGCGGATGAGCTCCTGCTGTCGTGCCTGCTCGGCGCCACGCATGGCCTCCCGCTCCAGGGCCTCCCGCTGTGCCCGCTGCAACGCCAATGCCCAGCGCTCCCCGTCCTGCCGGGCCCTGGAGTGGGGCAGTGGGACATGGGCTCCCTGTCCCTCAGCTGCCCATCCCTCCCTCCCTCCGTCTATCCTCTGACCGTCCACCCCCAAGCTAGCTCGCCATCCTCACAGCCACCCACAGTTTCCCAGATGTTCATCCATCCTTCTCTACACCCATCCCTCTGTCCTCCCCACCCATCTATCTGTCTACTCGCCCCAAATTCATCCCTCCATTCCTCCATCCACTTGGCCCAAATTCATCCCTCCATCCCTCTATGTGCCCACCCATCAACCAGTTCACCCCAAATTCATCCATCCATCCATCCATCCACCCATCCATCCCTCCCTCCATCCATCCCTCCCTCCCTNACCCCTCCATCATTCCATCCATCTACTCACCCCAAGTTCATTCTTCCACCCCTCTGCATACCTGTCAGTCCCCAAATTGATGCCTCCCTCCCCAAATCCTTCCCTCCTTCCCCCTGCCCGTGCCCAGGTGCTGCTCCCCTGGGTCCAAGTAAGGCACCATGTGAGTCCCAGGGGAGACCCTGCAGTGGTGTGACAGGGGACGGTGGGAGCAGGGATTCCCTGCCCAACCTGCTGAGCTGCTCCTGCAGCTGTGCCACCTCCTGACGCTGGGCCTGGAGCTGCTGCCGGCTCTGACGGGCCTCCTTCTGTGCTGCGGTGGCCAGGGCGGCCAGGCGCTGTGGGAGAGCTGGAGCTCAGCCCTGGCCCCCCGACAGCTTGCCCCACCGTGGGGTCCCCTCGGTCTTGCCCATACCATAGCCATGTCAGTGGCCGTGCTGGGCTCCCCCTCTGTCTGGGGGTCCAGTGGGGGCTCCTGGGGGCCGTGGGCGAGCTCCAGTGCCCGCTGCAGCACCTCTTTGATGGCGGACACCTTGTCTGGGGCACCGGCATCCTCCAGCACATCTGTCCGTCCTGCCGTCTCCACCAGTGCTGCTTGGCAGTCACGCAGGTGTGACGCCAGTGCCGCTGCCTCCGCCAGCGCCCCGGCCAGCCGGGCACCCCGCTCCTCTGCTGCCTCCCGCCAGCCCCGCGCCTCCTCCTGCGCCCGCGCCAGTGCCCCCGGGTCCCCCGCTGCCACCGCTGCCGCCAGCGCCTGCCCCAGGAAGATGTTGGTCTCCCGCAGAGCCTCGGCCTCCTGTGCCTGCAGCTGAGCCCGCCGAGCACTGCTCTCCTCCCAACGCCGGTGCCGCCGCTGCTCCCGTGCCAGCCGGGATGCCAGTGCCCGCAATGCTGCCTCCCGCTGCCCCAGCTCAGCCTGCAGCTGGGACACCAATGCCTGCAGGGATGCCTCCATCCCGCCGGGCTGTGCGGGCACCAGCGGTGAGCAGCCTGGCATGCACCCTGCGCTGGACAGCGGGGATGTGCCAGGCTCCTCGTCACCATCAGGCTGGGGTGCTTTGCTGGCACCGTGTGCATCCTCCATCTCCTCCACATCCACGTCCTCCATCTCCTTCTCATCTTCCTCCAACTCCTCTTCATCCTCCTCTTCCACATCCTTCTCCACCTCCACATCCTCCTCTGCATCTACCTCCACATCCTCCACCTCTTCCTCCTCATTGTTCTCCATCACCTTTTTATCCTCCTCTTCCACGTCCTTCTTCACCTCCACATCCTCCTCCTTCAATTCTACACCCCCAGTCTGGGGGGCAGCCAAGGCGGGTGGGCATGGGTGGACTGGCACCCCATGGCGTGCTGTGGTGGGGTGGGCAATTACATCAGGCCATCCATGTGTCTTGGTGCCAGTATCCTCTGTCGGCAGGGCTTTCTTTGCCGGGCTGCTCCCAGCCACTGGGCTGGGCCGTACCAGTGTCCTAGAGGGGACACAGGGCTCAGGGCCACCAGGTCACCCCTAGTGTGAGCCACGCACTACCACCCTCCCCACAGGGCTCCCTGGGCATGGTCAGCCTTTGGGCATGGAGAGGGCAGCAGGGCTGGTGACACTGAGTGGCACCTGATGACAGGGGACCAGGGAGGCTAGTGCCATCAGCCCGAACAGCCGCAGAACAAGTGGCACCCAGAGACCCCCATTGGGAGGGGAGAATTGGGGGCTGCGTTTGTTCTTGTGTGCCCATGAGTGTACGAGCAGCAGAGGTGTGAGTGTGCCGGTGCGGCTGTGTGCATGAGTGACCCCCTGCAAGCGCGCCCGGGAACAAGCCTGTGCACATACACGCGTGTGTCTCAGATGTCACAGTGTCACGGTGTTGCAGCAGACCTGTGCCTGGGCACGTACGTGGCAGAGGATGGCAGCACGTGTGTGTGTGTGCACGTGTGACACGTTTGTGGGCATGGGGGGGTTCCAGGGTGGCAGGGGGATGCTCATGTGCTGCTCTGTGTTGCTGAGCCCCAGGTACCCCTGATGCCTCGGGTGCCCCTGGCACCCCAGGTGCCTCCATTGCCCCCAGTGTCCCCTGCATCCCCAGGCTCACTCAGAGAACATGGGCCAGGCCGTGTCCAGGTCAGCCCTGCGCAGGGCCAGGTGGAAGGTGACGCCATCCAGCTCGTAGAGGCTGCCCAGGATCTCTTCCCGGCGCTGGGGGCTCAGGAAGGGGCTGCGGGCGTAGTACCACTCGCTGCAACCACAAAACAAGCTCATGCATCCCTCTGTGCCCCGGGTGGGCACAAGCACCTGCAGCATCCTTGCCGACCGGGCGCTGCAGGGTGCTGCCTGTGCATCCCGTCACCCGAGCATCCCCTCCCCGTGCCCCCTGCTCTCACCGGAGGCTCTCGGGGTCGAGGAGGCAGAGCTGCAGGGACTCAGCCAGCTGCCGGTGCACCAGGCAGTACCGTAGGAACGCTCGGCCCCTGCCTACAGGGGTCTTCAGCTGGGAGGAGAGGGGGTTATCCGGCCCTGCCATGCCAGCCTTGCCCCCTGCATGCCTCCCCTCAGCCCGTGCAGGAGGGAAGGGGGTCCCCAGGGCCAGGACTGGGGGGCAGTGGGGACCTCAGTGGGGAGAAAGTGTCAGTGGGCAGATCCTCCCCGCCCGGGTGAGTGTGTGCCTGTGCACCCGCAAACAAGCACAAGCGCACACATGCATGTGTGCACGAGACCCTGGGCACCCCGCCAGCCCACCTTGTCCAGGGAGGTGACAAAGCGAACGCCCTCGTGCTCCTGCCGGCGCCGCGCCAGGCCCTGGCACAAGAAGTCCCAATAGTCTTTGCGCTGCCCGAAGAAGCTCCTCTTCTCCTTGAGGTCAAACTGGCAGAGACAAGGGCTCAGGCTTGCTCATTTGGGGATATCCTCCATCCCCCCAGCCTGTCCTCTGTGGAGCTGGGATCCAGCCAGCTCCCCCAGCGAGGAGCGAGGGTCCCGGTGTCCCCTCTTCACTGGCTCCATGCCTCAGTTTCCCTTTTGCAGCACGTGCAGTTACACATGCAGATGTGGGTGAGCCTGGTCTGGGTGCTCACGTGGTTGGGGATGCCCAGGGACGGACAATGCTGGCTAGGGTTGTCCCACCCCCCAAAAAGGCCGGCATGGGGTCCACTCTGCTCCCAGCTGTGCCTCAGGGGAAACTGAGGCAGGGAGCAGCAGGGTGGAGGAGCAGGGTACCTGGAGGAGGAACTCCAGCTGGGCACAGAGGCTGTGCAGCTCCCGGCTCCCATCCGTCACCGGCAGGTTCTGCTCCCGGTAGCTGTGGTTCAGCTCAGCCACAGTCTCTGTGGGTTGGTGGGACTGAGCTGGCACGGCCCTGCCCAGGGAAGTCGGCACCCTGTCCCATCCCACCCCACCTCCCCACAGCCTCCCAGCTCCCGGCCCCGGGGAATTTTGCCGTCGGGTGAAAGAGGAACCTGCCCTGGGATGAAACGGGGGAGCAGGGGGAGCGAGGGGCGCAGGTACTGCTAGTCCCTTGGGGCTGGCAGGGAGGACAAGAGCAGGCGGCAGTGGCCGCGTTGGCACCGGGATGCTCTGGTGCATCCCCAGCAGTGACACCCCCCTGGCTGCCCACGGGATGGGTGTGAGGAGGGATCCGGCATGGGCAGGGTGGGACATGCCGGGCAGGGGACACGTGGGCAGGGGACAGGCTGGCACACTTACTCTGCAGGTCCTTGATGACGCGGTTGAGCTCCCCGTTCCCCGCCATAGCTGTCCCCTGGGGTCTGCAAAGGCAGGGGCAGCAATGAGAGGTGCCGGGCTGGCACTCACCTGGCACCCCCATATTCTCTGCCCCAAGGAGAGGGTCTGCCCCCCCCCAGCTCCACCTCAGAGCTGCCTGCTGTTAAAGGTAAGAGGGGGTGGGCACAGTCACCCCCTTTCCCTACCCACATCCCCCCACTACATGGGGTAGGGTGCACAAAGGTGCCCCATCCCATACTCCCTTTGCTGTCCATGTGTCCTATCCCAAAATGCCCCCAGGCTCTGCCCCCACGCCATGTCCAGCCTCTGCCCCCATTTCTTGGGAGGGTCCTGGAGCCGAGAACCCCCCACTCTGTGTGTCCCTGTCCTTGTCCCTGTCCCCGTCCCCCAGGATTCAGGATGTGGGTTTGGCGCAGGGGAAGCGCTGCCTTTGCTTCTGCTCTCGCTTCCTTCGCTCACAGCACGAACAGTGAGGGGTACTCTTGGGGGGGGGACGGGGAAAGGGGAGCACATGGCCCCAAACATGCAGCCCCCCAAACTGAGCTCCGCCACCCAGGGAGAGCCCCCTGGCACAGCATGCTGCCTGTAGGGCTGTCACGAGGTTTGGGGGTCTTGTGGGGGGCCAGGGGTTACCGTGCAGCGAGGTGGTTTTAGGGGGCAGCGGGTGGCACCCTGGGGACAGAGCAAGGACGGTGCCCATGGAGGTGGCAGGTCCGTGGCTTGTCACTGCGGGTGGTGGCTGGGCACGGGGCTGGGGGAGCACGTGTGCGTGTGCATGGGGGTGTGCATGGCAGGGTGCGTGTGTGCTCACAGGACCGTGTGTGCACAAGTGTGCCCAAGCATGTGTGAGCACCCTGTGCGCCTGCCACAGCAGGCAGAGCAGGACACGGGACTCCAGATGCCTGAGTTTCCGTCCCAGTGCCCTTGGGTGACCTTGGACGAGCCATCTTCCCGCCTGCCCACCCTGCCTGTGCCTCAGTTTCCCCAGGAAGAGGACCCCCTTACCTGCGGCCAGGAGCTGTGGGGTGGCCCGAGGCGCTCGCTGGGTGCCAGGGGGATGCTGGTGTGTCCCCGTGCCCACGCTGCGCCCGCCCGCTTCTCCTTTTGTACCTTGGCCAGGAGGAAGTGTGGGAGGTCGGGGGGGGGGCCACAGGAGCCGCCCTGCATCACATCAGGAATGGTGGCTTGGCCCCCTGGCACCTGGCTCCCTGCTTTGGGGCGTGCCAGTTTTGGGGAGGGGGTCAGTGAGGCTGGTCCCCCTGTGAAGCCCCTGGGGGAGAGGGTGGGGGGAAAGACCATGCCAGGCCTGGGGGAGGATCCTGACACCCACCCATGGGAATGAGGCTTGGGAATGCTTTGAGGGACCCCCCTGCAGTTTTTTTGGGGGGGATCCAGAACCCCATATGCAGCTAGGAGCAGCCAACAGCACAGCAGCAGCAGCCCCTGGCACAGACACCCCCCCACGCACAACAGCCCCCAGAAGCAGCAGCCTTTGGGCACAGAGACCCCCTCCAGGAGCTGCAGCCCACTCCAGCAAGGCTCACAGCTCCTCCCCGGGCATCTGCCCCCCACACGGGGACTATGGCCAGAGGGGGGTGCAAACTCTTCCCAGGGCACCCTGGGCAAGGATCCCCCCTTGCTATCTGTTCCCGGGGGTGGGTGTGCCAGCCCGGCAGTGTCCCTCAGCCACCATGCCTGTCCCCCTTTGCAGTGCCAGCCCTGCCCTGTGGGCTCCTTCCGGGGTGGTGACTAAATCATCTGGGGAGGCGGGTGATGGGGGTGATGCCAGCTCAAACCCCCCCCACCCAGCGCCAGGCACGGGCACCCACTGCCATCCCACTCCCTGCCACTGTCCTGCTTGGTGGATGTCCACAGGGACCCCCAGCTGCCCCCACATCCTGCCCCCCCTCGCAGCA
>VZSF01002308.1:915-47434 GCA_013398295.1 Chionis minor
GGGGGGGGGGGAACGGGGCCGGGGCCGGCCCCCGCCCCTGCCGGTCCGGCGGTGCCTCTGCGGCGGGGGGGAGGCGAGGGGACACGGCAAACGCCGCGCCCCGTGTCCGGATGCGCCGGAGCAGAGGGACCGGTCAAACTTTCGGGGGGACGGCGGGCTGCTCCCCCCAGCCCAGCGCCCCTCCCCAGCCCCGCGTGTCGTGCTCACAAACCGCCTCCTTGTATCCCGAGGGCAGGGAAGCGTTTGCTCTGTCACGGGGGAAAAAAAAAAAAAAAAAAAAAAGACTTATTTTTCTTCTTTCTTTCTTCTCTCCCCCCCCCCCCCCCTCCCCCGCGAAGATTTATATTGTGTGCGCAGACGGTTATAAAATTTAACCTAAAATTCTGCGGCGGTACCATCTTTGCAGTTGTCCACATTGTCCAGCTGTCTGCAAATTCTAACGGTCATTCGCTCTGATGATGCTTTTATATATAGGGCTGTTTTCAATATGTTCTGTGTACTTATTTGCAGATCAACAGAAGTTGATCAAGGAGAGCCAGACATTTTCAGTCTCATAATTGTTTCCCCAAACAATGTAATTTCCAGTACGCACAAGACGCTCACCAAAGCCTAGTAACACAAACCCCAAAATATGTAATCCCAGTGACTCTTGCTCCAAATGGAAAGCTGCTGCTGACCTACATTTTTGAACCATCTTTCGGAACGGTTTGAAGGTTTTTTTTATAACTATCTTAATACAAATGATACCCTAGTACAAGAAAAGGTAATAGTCACACACTACGTTCAACTAATGAAAGCATTTGGGAGATCAAATACTTGGCTATGAATGTAGCAAACCGGGATATTAACGAACGTTTTCGATATAGTAAGGGTCTAAACCACGCTGTTTTAAATGAATATATTTATGCGCTCTGTTAAAGGTAAGCACGTTTTCAAATTTCAAAATAGATAAATAGGAGATTCGATAATAATGGTGGAGGAAAACGCAGCATATCAAGAAAGATGCTGTCATGAGTAGGTAGGCTTTTTTGAATCCAGTGTGAAAACACTAAAGGGCAGAAGCTTCATGGTATAATGTTGAATTACATGCAAAGATTATTGATAAATGTATGAACAGTGTGATCCCAGTGTCTATTAATTTTAGTTCTGTCTGAAAAGTCAGAAATACTCTGATTTCCATTACGAAGTTAGTTTTGAAAAGGTTCAGTGCTCATCGAGTACATCTTGCTAATACTTCTGTTACAATTGTATTTTTCTCTTCCGTTTCTTTCTTTTTTTTTTTTTTTGGTACTCTTTGCAAGAGCAAAAAATATTATATGGCTAGTAGAAAAACATAGAGCGGGGGAAAAAAATGGTGAGTAATTCTAGTGGGGGGAATCAGGTGCATACCCAAGGGTCATTACAGTCTGTAACAACAACAAATTGCAATTCTATGCAAACTGCTAGAAAGGGGTATATCATCTTTGTAGGAGAGAGAATAACAGAACTGTAAGATGAATTCATGCCAAATCATTCATCAGCTTTTGCCAAGAGAATACTACATCTTTGTTAGTGAGCCTTTTTGACATTTTCTCCTGGATTTTCTTCTTTTCTATATTCAAATGCACGCTAATTATACACATTAAACCACATAAGTTGATTTTTTGAAGTCTTTCATATGCAAATATAAATATAGATGTCTACTTGTGTGTATTTATTTACATGTGTACTCTAAAATAAAATATAAAATCAATTGCACATTTATACTTTAAGACATTTATATTCGAGCAAAAATACATATATTGAAAATCTGATAAGATGTTCTGATAGCGCCCGGGCTGCGGATTGCCATACTTCCTGACATGCTCCACAACTCCTTCTGATGAGGAAAATAACCCGCGAAGTTTAACGCAGATTTACTTGGAACTGTTTTCCCTGGGAAAAGAAAAGAAGGATGCGGCTTTAAACTGAAGAGTTTACGCTACTAACTCCTTATCCTCCCATTTGTTTCAGCAACTCGGCTACAAGATTGGAACTAAGAGGCTATAAAATAGAGGCCCTCAGCACAATGAAATCAGTCTGCTATAAAAGGCAACACATGCCAGTTTTTCCTCCCCAATGGCAGATGCCACACCCTAAAGCAGACAGAAGGCACTGCAGTCTGTGCAAGGCAAGCACAACACAAAGCAACGACGACGGTTCAATTTTGTCAATCGCAAATAATGTTGAAATTCCTCTTGCCATCTTTGCTCGGGTGACGAGCGGCGGTGTTTGTTAAATTCAAATGCTCCTTTCCAAAAGCTCTCATTGTATGCATGAATTATGAATTTATTATAATATAATGTAAAAAAGCTCTAATTGCCATGCATATTATCTCCTGCAAAATGATTGCATTGATATTTGATATTGCAAGTGCGCAGTTTCGACTTTACTTCCATTTTCATTGTTTCTTCAATTTAATTATTTTCTGTGAACCAATGTTGTCCAAGCGTGGTTTCTTTCTCCCGATTTTTCTTCTGACAAATTATAAACTCTGGTGCTCTGGGATCCCTTTCCAGGATGAACGATGCCATTTTCTAAACTTCCTGTTGGTAATTTGTTCATTCCCTTGGCTACGACACCCGTACAGACCCCCCAGGCTACCCGACTGTAGCTCGACCCCATCGAAGTGAGGCGCCTTTCCCAGTGGCACGGCAGCCATCCTTCCGTTTGGTCAGAGCAGGAGCTTTGCAATCACACAAAGAGTAACACTAAAGAGAGATACGGAAAACAAACCAATATGGTAATATCTCTGAGGTGTTGTTTTAGAGGTATTGGGAGAAACGGCGTTACCTTTAATTTTTTCCGTGAGGTAAAAATCCAGTCAGAGGTTTAAGAGCATGTTGCATCTGACCTGGGTACCCGCAAGAGCCTGAAAAATCCCTGTGTACAAAACCCCCCTTTTGTTGCATTCTTGTTGTGCTTTATTTTCGACTCCACTGCAGTTCGATGAAACAGTTGTCAAATTCAACGTAATTCTCAATTTCCTTCTTTCAGACTGGCAATAGATTTAATGAGGGAAAAAAGAGAAACGTATGTGGGCTTTTATTAAATTATCACTTCTTTTACTAGTTAAACATCCAATTGAAATAATTCTGAAGTCAGTGCAAATCTTTTAATTGATTTCAATAAGGCATAAATCAGATCACAGAAAATTAAGTGGCCAGCTCAGAGCCTTAGCTTTATGCTTTAGCTTGGTATTTGGAGCTATAGTAATGGGATTTTGCTTTTAAGAGAACCTTTATGTGGTCAACATATAAATATAACATAGTAGTGTTTTCTTTATTACGTAATATTTACATTTCAGTCACAAATGTAATGTGTAAACTACTGCAGTTGATATCCAGCTGATAAGCCGGAATCTGTTAGGTGTAAAGCCTGTAGGTAGGTCTAATAATTTTATTTTAGCTGGTCATAATGAACTTTGAAAAAACACGGTTTATGCCAACAGATTGTGGCCTAAAACATGTAGAGAGTGACACATCCTACCATTTAATTAAAATCCATTCTTTAGCAGCCACTAATCCTGGGCAATTTAATCAATTTCTTCTGGCAATATGTAAACAAAAGGACTTCAAAACATCAGCATCTCCATCTCAAGAATGTCATACACGATTTTATTATGGAAATACAACATTAGCAATTTTTTTCCTTGCTGGATTTAGACCACTTGAATAGAATGTTTAAATACCTCAATTTTACAAATGCGAATCATCCATTGAAGTCAATGAGATCACTCAGTTCCTTAAAGTTAAGCCCTGATTAAGTGCTTCTGTGGACTGAGACCTCTAGGAAAAACAGCTCTTGAGTCTGTACTTAGGTGAGATAGCAGCCCAACCAATTTTCTAAATCAAAACAAAATCTTCCACTTGGCAGTAATAGTAGGGGTTGTTGATTTCTGGGTTTACCCACCGGTGAAATGTGAGCCTTTAAACTGAATTACACTAATATTTCTGGATCCTATGTCATTGTTTGGGAACATCGTGGCATTTCGGAGAAATCTAGGAAAAAGACAGCCTTCCTTTGAATTAATAATTTATAGTCCCGTTCATTTATAAATTAGAAAACTTAAAAAAGATTCAGTACAGCAGTAATGATAGAGTTCTCTGCCAACGACTCTTTCCCATTCTCCTGCCTTTTGCAAATCTTTTCTTTGCTGATGTGCAAGAGGCACATGGGAAACCAAAAGAAATATTTGCTGTTAGCTACACATTGGTCGGAGGTCTTTTCTACCCTCAGTGGTAGCATGCAGGGTTGACTGATACATCGAAGAAACAGTCAAACTGACAATACACAGCTTTCACACTCATAAAATAAATGAGATCGCTACCTTAGCTGTAAACACACTGGATCTTCCAAGGAAAAGGAGAAAAAAAAAAAAAAAGCTCTAGCTTTCTTTCCTAAACTTCTTTCCACAGTATAGTTACATATATCACAATGCAAATATTACCCATACCCTGCAGTATTTATCAATTGCTGTTTCTGGGAACAGATTACTGTGGCCTCCATGAAAAACAATTTGTCTGTAGGGTATTTTTACATGCGGCCAGAAGTGCATGGATTTTAATAGGAGATGGCACAATTTTTTTCCTTTGCAAACTGAGTTTCTTTTCTATGACTATAGTGTATATGCAATTCTGAATATTGGCAAGGCTGCCAAAATTAAGATTTTGCCTGATGCACTCTCTCTCTGGCCCATTTCTGTAGTATTTGACCATTCGCAATCTGTAATACAGCAGCTCTGGGTCTTTTAGCCAGAGCCCCACCTTTCTCCTTTGCTGTAGTAGTTTGTGGTTCCCTCCTTCCCCCACCTTATCTTCATTCCCCACCCTTTTACACGTACATGCATGTTCGCTCTCTGGGTAACCCCAAATTCCTGCAGCCCGACTTGCAGCTGCCTTGGCCTCCCAAAGTACAGTCATACTGTATCGCTCCTAAGGATCACGCAACTGTTGCTTTCTCTCCAGATGAATCCTACCCTCCAAGTTCCAACAAAGTGCCGATTTCCTTCGTCCCCTCTGCTTAGGGGACACAAAGCAAACGTTCTCAGGGAAGAGAGGGAGGAACTACCAAGACTGGAAGAGGACGAGGGAGGAGAGAGGTGGTAGAGGCCAGATGAGATTTTCCTGAGCCTTCTTCATCCCAACCTGGTACATGCTGCGCTTTCCCAAGGGGGCAACTTCCGCGCTGTTGCTTTGATACATTTATCCTTTAAGCACTCCTGTAAGCTGAGAAGTCCAGTTACTCCCACTTCACCATCAAGGAAATGAGGCACAAGGGAGGAATGCCGTGACTGCATGAACATTTCTTTCAGCTGCGGCGCCAGCTCCAGCAGCTCCAGGTGACTGCCGTAACCACCTGGCACGGACCTTGGGGGTGCTGATGCAATGGTCTGTGCAGCTGCATGGCGCGCCCCTAACCGAAGGGGGGAGAAAGAAAACTTATTTTTATCCAGATCCTTGCACTGACTCACCCAACGGCCCAACCGGTGGCACTGGCATAACAGGAAGGGGGAAGAGAAGGGGCAGAGCACATGAGGCCGTTACCCACGGCTCACTGTTTGACCGAAGAGGAGGTTTGGAGGCGGGGGGAGATGAACAGGACCTGTTTAGCCAGCACTACTGCCAGAAGAAATATATGTCCTGCGATTATGAACAGGTACTCTCTTCCAAAGCCCAGCTGAGCCAGGGAAGAAAGTTACCATCCCCATCTTTTGTCGGCATCACCCCTGCCAGATATTAATGCTCCTCACATCTGCTGGTACAGTTGCTCGTATGTGTGTTGCCCAACCCTTTTCAGATTAAATGAGCCAGGTTACCAGACCTACTATTTAAACCATCTGCATTAGCTCAGACCCATTTGCCTAAATAAGATTAGGATAAAGTGAGCCAACAGATCTGAGGAGACAGCGGACTCCAGCAGAGAGACAATAAAGAGCTGGTAGGTGGCAGTAACCTCTTCACTAAGCACAACTCTTTATGTCCTGAGGGAATCCATCCACTTGGGCCCTAAATGTTGGTCATGGTGATGTAGAGACAGTTACATGCCAGTGAAAAGAGTTTATCCATTTTTTGGATGTCTGGCCTAGAGCAGTAAAAGCTCCAGGTTGCGGGATTTACCATCTTTTATTTATCTTACTATTAGTGCATCATGGGGATGTACGCTTGTGAAGCACACGCTGAACTGTATGTGTATCTCCAGGGTCTCGGGCTTGCCTTACGGCTGCTGGTCCATCCTCTTGGCTCCCACAGTGGCTCAACGGAGCCCCTAAGCTGCACAAGCGAGCTAGCGATTCCCACCTAAGTGTGGGAGGTGGGAATGCTCCTTGTGCAGGAAGCAGCTGAAATGCCTGACATCTCTGGATTCATGGGGAGAGGTTAACTCGGATGAAGATGCTCCACATGCCAGCTGGAGAAGGGGCAGCCACGGCTTTGTTCCCAGGGAGCCGGGGCAGGAGAAGGGGTGCAGTCGCTGTCAGTTATGCACGCGGTCCCCACGGACGTGTTGAGCTTGCTCCTGTCCTCAGCAAACAGGACGTCACCACCAACTGCCGTTCGGGTGCTTCACTTTCACATCCTCTCTGCCACAGCACGTCTGATTGTCAAAGCCACAATCAAATCCTCGTTACGAGGGCAGAGTATTTCTCAAGAAAAGCATCCCCCGTGGCTGGCTCCCTGCTTCAGCTAGGCTAAAAGCTAAGCTAAGCTAAAAGGAAATTTTTTTCCTACATCCTAGACATAAACTAATTCAAGATATACCGCTCCAAAAAATCTTAGTGTGTTACTAGGCAGGGGCCTGATCCTGGAAGCGCTTACTAATTCACGTAGTCCTTGCTCCTGTTACGCTGTGCAACTTTGTCACAGACTTGAGCAGCTATCGTGGTGAGGACTAGTCTGTTTAAAACATCTGTTTCTTCTTGCTTAAATTTAAAAAGAAATGTTATTAAAATTAGAATGACCATTTTATTAATCCAAAATATCATCTAGTTATTTAACAAAGACTTAACAATGTGAGTCATCTGCATTAACAAATCCAGATGCTATAGTCAGAGGCAGCAAAAACTCAGGGGCTGACAATAGGCTTGCTTTGTACGCTAATTAATTTTTTGCTATTTGTTTTTCATTCCAAACAGACCATCCCTAATATTTTATATCTCTCGGTGGATTTTAGGGAAATTTTAAGTGAACAGAAAAATACCAGGTTCTCTCTCTTTTTAAAAAAAGTAATATACAAACGCTATTAAGATTTTTCTAATCTTGATTTTGTCTTTTCAGTGGACTTCATTAAAAAAATGAAATGTGTGCATATCTTTTTGCCATGTTACAGCTGTTTTCTTCTCATCCACAGGATTGGACAAATGTGGTTTTCATTTAGCCACATTTAAATTTAAATTGCCACACCATTCTCTGTTGGGTGTAAACTTACTATGCATATGTCCAAGAAGAAAGGAGCTTAATTTGGGAACCGCTATCCATGGTGATTCTCACCAGCTAGAAATCAGGGACTGCACTCGTTCTGGGAAAGGCCACATGATGTAAAATCATCAAAATTGTCTTGTCCTTTTTGCTCTTCACTACAGGGCTGGTCCCACTGAATGGGAATTTTCAAAGCACCTTGTGACAGAAGAATTAAAGTTCAGCAGGAGCAAAGTGAGGCCAGTACTAAACACTTTGCCGATTTAATTTTAATACGTATCATTTTTATACAGGGATCTTATTTGCACAGCTCAATGGAGCCACGTATTTGAAGAGCACTGCTGATTAATTAGGTCGCTTCAGTGTGAATGAATTAGGTGATCTCTATTTTATGTCTGTTTTGAAGTTCACTATTGTGAACTTCACCCCATTCAGTGCTTCATCCTGTTTAAAAGACTTATTACTAACTTTACTTGGGCAGGAAAGGGAATCATTAAAAGCGCTATGCAAGCCTCTTGAGTATGGTGGGTTCTGTTACAGATGTATAAATCCAGCTCGTTACTCAGCTAAGGGGAACTGACTTTCTAGGTAGGTTTTGAAAACAGAGGGATCATGAGTTGGCAGGTGTGAAAACTGCAGTTTTTATGGACCAGAGCTGAACCCAAGTTCTCTGTTCCAGGGGTGACGTCTGTACCAGCTTTAAAAGTAACCTGCCTGTTTTTCTAAGTATGCTGTGTATTTTGCTCCTATTTTCTCAAAAGACTGCAAAACCAACTGATTTCAATTATTGGGAATATTTATCTCAACCCTTCAGTGAAAACAAATTCATGTTTCACTCACTTAGAAATACAACAAAGGTGGAACATGCTAGGCTTCCCTTTTTGCTTCTTCCAGTTCAGGAGTTCCTTTATTCAGTCTGATGTTAAATCTACTTGTATTAGAGAATTCTTTTTATCTGAGCAAATCTTATGCCTTTGCAATGAATCCCAGAACATTGTGGGGTGATTGTATAAAGCCATTGCTTTTTCTTTATTGCCCACTAAAGAAACATTTATGATTAAATGGGAAAGGGAACTATCTCATTCTCTTGAGCTGGAGATATTGGGCTCAATAATGTCCTTCATACATGTATGCTCTATTTCAGCTAACCTGTTAGAATTGCAATATAAAATTGTAAATCAATGGCATCAAACACCTGTGAAGATGAGTAAGATTGCAAGCCATTTCTCAGATAGATTTGGAGAAACAGCTCCCAGCCAAGAACTCTTTTACATGTTCCACAGGGTCTATCCTAAATTACCCCAATAAAGTCACTCGTTATACATCACATTGAGAAAATTGCCAGCTGTCTGATGTCAAGTACTCAGGAACACTATACACAGGGACACTTGGACGTTGAGCTATGTGACAGACAACTGATTGTTAATAAAAATCAAGTTACAGGCTATTCAGCTGGTTATTTGCAGAGCTAAAAATTCAGACTCTTCTTTAATAATGAAAGTGGATCCTTAGGAATTTGTTCAAATCTCCTGTTTAGCTATAACTGCAGAAAATGCATGCTTCTCTATACAAGGTTTTCCCTTATTGATTACTTCGGTGAAGGTAGGAACAGTTAAACCCAGCTACTCATAAACACTTTATGGGATAGAAAGAATGAAAGTAAGGAGGAATTTTGTTTGTTTTCCTTGTATTTCTGTAATCACAATAGTATCTCTTTTAAGCTTGCCATCTTCTGCTTGGCTGATTGTCTTGTAAGGGCTTTAATAATATGAATTTAATACGGAGTGTACCTCTGTACCTAAAATATACATCAGTCAAAACCCTTACTCTCTGTATTTTGCAATAAACTTATTAAGATTTATATATTTGAAATATCCCCAAACCTAATATATGCAGAGTTGTTATTGCCCAGGCATGCTTTTTACCTTTGCAGAGCGTGGAGACCAGTGCAGTATAAACACTTGGCTGCCAGCAAATCTAAAATAAAAATATATACCACCTGATGGTTTATGCTACTCTGGAAGGGTGATTGCAGTTCTGCTGCTGGAGAAGGGATTACAGTGTTACAGAGAAGAATGCACCTACAAGGAGTCAAAGAATGATCAGGGAAAGGATCAGAGAGAGGAGGAACTCCAAGGAGAGGCACCTGCACAGAAGAGGGCATCACAGGGGTCAAAATGTCTTATTACGGCTCTGGATTCAGTAATGTGAGGCAACAGTTTATAAACTAGTAAGGAAAATGGTGGCTTCTTTACTTGGTACCTCTGAGTTAAAATTGATTTCTAGAAGATACTTGCTCGTCTATGAATCATAAGGGTTAATTACATAAAATTGCTTGACCTCTGCTATACCTTAGGTTGTATGACCTAAAGGTATCTTCTGACCTTAAATTTTATGAATCTGCATTAAGTAGCTGTAAGGAAGGAACGGCAGAATAGGGTGTTGTTTTGCTGATTTGAATTACAACATGTATTTGCATATTCATTTGCATTTATTGTCTTAAGAGTAACTGTACTGAATGCAGTTGTGGGATGGAATTGTTACTGTGAGCTGAAAAGAGGTGAACGTGTGTTCGGAGAGACCAAGATCACGTTTACACAACTGACATCTTCTAGCAGAGCTGTAAAGAGATGCCAGCCCTGACAGGCATAGCCGTGTCAACAGAAGCCTCTGGTAGAAGCACAGTTGTACCAATAAAACTATATTTTTACAAATAATATTTTATGCCAGTGGTGGGAGATGGTTTTATTCTACTAGCAGAAAATACTGTTTTGCTAGTAAAGATGTACCCACACTAAACTGCTCAGGATTTTAGTATTCACAGCAAAGCACTCCCCTCAATGATTCCTAAACCAATCAATTTTGTTGGCGCTGCCAGGGAAAGGGCATGCCACTGGCCCTGGCAACCATCAACTTCATGGTACCGTACATGGCAGCATCAAATAAGGCGAGAGTGCAGAGTTTCAGGAGAAGTCCAGGCTAAATCTGTTGACTAAATAGTTTTGTCAGGGAGGAGTGTGAAAAGATCAGGCTGAATGAAGCCGAAAGAAACAATAAGTAATGAAAAGGTTCTTTTTCTAAACTAGTTTCTGTGATTTGAAGCAAAGGTTTAACAATACTGGCAAAAATGACACTGGAATAAACTGCACTGACCCCATGGTTTTAGTAATTGCAGCTATACTGGAAAATCCTTTGTGGTGTAAACTAGCTCTGAGAAGAGACCCTAGGGGAAAGGGTGAAGGGTGACAACAGTTAGCACACCATCCAGGAGCAGGGAACATCACTACTTTGGTCTGTAAGTACCAGAAGATGTGCCAGCCCTGGTGAGACTGTGTGACCCACTCACAAGCCTTGCCTGTGCAAAGTGTGGGTGTTACTCTTTATTCAGCAGTACTCATGGGCTTCACTTCCAGGGAGTTCCTAGGATGTGGGTGTGCATGGCTTTAGCATCAGCCCAGCAGATGCAGCCTCTACTGAGCGGGTGCTCAAAAGCGTAGTTCTTGCTTTTCATGGTTCGTGTCTAGGTGCTGCATATTTTGGAAGGGCATGACCACTAATCAACCTTTCCTCTACCTTAATAAAGTTTTACAATGTTCAATATTCTGTGTCCTTACTCCTCCCCCNTTTAAGACTTCCAGTTCTCTGATGCAGCTTTTCTCCTTCACTGCTTCTGCAGCTTCAGCAATGATTCTGCCGGTCAAAATGGTGACTGGCTATATGCTAGAGCTTTCACTGCATCTGCACCACTCACACCTCAGCCCTTCTCCTCACCAAGGAACGGGACTCAAAGGCTGAACTTCAGGGCAGTCAGAAACAGTCTGGAAACGACTGTTGGGAATGCATTTTGAATGTGTTTTCCAGCGAGGGAGGCCGTATGGGGAGTGAGGGGTGAGGGGTTTGGGGAAGCGAAGTGCCCTGGCTACTCCGACTGCTTCTTGTCTCTCTCTCTCTTGCACTGTTGTTCCATCCAAGCCTTGCGGTGCTGTTCACAGCGCTCCCTCACCACAGGGCTTTTGTTCTCCTCATGTCCAGCATCGCAGCCCTGCCTCTTCCCTCACCCATCCCACCATCACTCCAGTTGCTCTGACCCCTGTCATGGCGGCTGCTGGTCTCATGCGGGCGTGCATCCATCCCACGCAGGACTGCGTGCTGCTTTGTTTCACTCCTCCTCCAGGAAGACACGGAGGACCAGCAGTGAGGTGGGAAGGTGAGGCAGCTGGGAGGGGTGCAGGCAGGCCTCGGGGCTGGCAGAGCTACAGGCGGGGAGGAGCCAAGGAGAAGAGATTACAACTCCTGCTCCAAGGTTGGGCTTTCTGCCTTGGAATGGATGGGGCTGGCACATGGGAGGCACGGAGAAGACTAAAGCAGCCCATTCCTCTCCAGGAGGTGTTCAAAACCGCATGGAGCACCCCAGGGAATCATAGAATGGTTTAGGTTGGAAGGGATCTTAAAGATCACCTGGTTCCAACCCCCCTGCCGTGGGCAGGGACACCTCTCACTAGACCAGGTTGCTCAAAGCCCCATCCAGCCTGGCCTTAAACACTTCCAGGGATGGGGCATCCACAGCTTCTCTGGGCAACCTGTTCCAGTGTCTCACCACACTCAGAGTGAAATTTTTTTTCCTGAGATCTGATCTAAATCTTCCCTCTTCCAGTTTGAAGCCATTACCCCTCATCCTATCACTACATGCCCTTGTAAAAAGTCCCTCTCCAGATTTCTTATAGCCCTCTTCAGCTACTGAGACAAACACAGCTGGGAACAGGAGCCTGGGGAATGGTGACTTGCTCTCCTCACCTCAGCCACTGCATGTTCTCAGTTGTCCTTTCTCGGGTATTTGGGCTCACACAGCCAGGGGAGAAGGGCTCAGCTCCTAGAGGCAGCAGGAGCAGCGCAGATCCCAATTCCCTCCCAGAGGGGCTGGTGTAGAGCCAGCCACGGCGGCGACGGGGGGGAAGCTGCAGCCCGGTGTGTTTGGTGCTGCCCGCCATCATCCTTCTTCCCTCGGCCCAGGGAAGGGAGATGCCACATGACCGGGTTCCACCCGCGTGGTGGCTCAGGCTGGGCCAAAGCTCTGGAGCGAAGGCCGGAGAGGCCAGGAAAGGCTGTGCTGGGCGACGCCTCAGGAAGCCGGCTCGGGCTGCTGGTGCCACGCGGCCCCTGGCACAGGCAGCGGGGACGGGGACGCGTTTCGGAGCACCGCAAAGTGTCTCTCTGAAAGTGCTGCGGGGCTGGAGCCATTGTTTGCTTGTGCTGGCATATGAGAGGGCGATTAAAAAGACAGAAAAAAAAAAAAGCACGCAATCACGCAATTCACGCTGAAACCGTGAATTCCAAGTATCACTTATACTCATGTGTTGCAAATTTGCTCCACAAAAATTGCCATTTTAACACAACGATTTGGGGAGTGTGAACAACATAGACCCCAGACTGTCATAATACACTTAATATGTGAAGAAGTATTTGCATGGAATCCTAACTTTAGTGGGTGAACAAGCATGTATCTTTAAATTAATTCAATCCAGCGCCACACGACTGCCCTGAGTCTGGTGCTATTTATAATGAGCCCCGAACACTTTATAAAAACAATAAATTAACCGAAACAGCCGCCGTGCCAGCCACGGGAGCTGACAGGGCACGCGGTGGCGGCGGCGGCGCGGCGCCCCTCGGCCGAGCGCCATCTTGTGGCGTCCCGCCTGGCGGGCCTGGCGGCGGCCCGCGCCCCGCGGCGGCTGGAGCCGCGGTGGCTGCCGGGAGCGGCAGCCATGTCGGGCACCAACGGGCTGCGGGGCAGGGCCTGGAGCAGCCTCCCCACCACCTGCTGCCCTTATCGCCCTCCGTCGTTCCTTCCTTCCTGGGACATACCTGTCCTACTGTAATCGGAGCAGATAAGCGCTGAAGCACTTCACGGGTGTGCGTGTATGGCTGGGTGTTTACCTTCTTTTCATATTTGGAGTGGGTTGTGGCAGATCATCTGCCGCTGCCCGGCAGCCCGGTGCCACTGGAGCTGCGGGGGTGCGCGGCGCCTTATGCCACCTGCTGATCTGGTAACACTGGCTTCCAGGGTTGATTTTTGGGGGGCAACCTGCACACGCACCCCTTGTCCTACTTGGGAGAAAGCAGTTTTCTGCAAGATCCACCATTGGAGTTCCATGTCCTGGGACTTGGCAAACCTATTGTCTGTAGAAAAATGCATGTAGGAGTAGGAGTTACCATAAATCACGCTCTGAAGGAGTATAAATGGAGAAAACAGCGTAAGACTTTAAAATTTTACTTTGGGGTACAAAGAACACAGAAGTTCAATTTTCAAAAAGTTACAAGTACTAAATAGAGGAATTAAACAAAAGTAGTGGTTTTCTCACCCCTTAAGTGCTCAATTTGTAGATAGACAGCAAGATACACAGCCCGTACTAACCTATAGCAAGAGTTCTCAGAATATTTTGTGGCCCTGTGGAAACACAACCACTTTTTCTCCAGGTGTGGAAGGGCTGTGGTGTCTCTCTGCTCCATTCCCTGTTTGGTGGGTGTTGTTTGTTTCCTGATGCAGGTCTCGGGAGCAGGCGAGACAGAAGTTGTGATACCGCTGCTTTACGGGGCAGTGTTGTCCTCTGTTGCCAGTGTTGCATGAAGGTAGTTGCAAAGTTACAGTGGCAGTGTTGACATGTGATGCTTTCATAGGAACCCAGTGTTCTGCAGTCTTTTGAGAAATTCAATATTCTAATTTTATTTAAAAAAAAAATATAAGTGTCCATGTGTCTAGTTAGTGATAAGTTTAGAAATGCTACTGAAGTATACCCCTCAATGGCTGGAATGCCAGAAGACCCAGACAGTCAATGTTTGTTTTTCAGTCCTGTAATTAGGATAGTATTGGACTGGGGAAGGGATCTGACTCCTGATTTTGTAATTCCGTGGGTTTGCAATACTACCTGACACTGGACTGTATCCTGCTGTAGTAGCTCTGTGTGTGGACAGGCGTGTCACACATGTGAGAACATGCTGCTCATCATGGTGGCGTGAGGCTCCTGGCCAGCTGATGTTAGTATTTTCCCTCACAGAATGCGGCAGCCCCTCCGGTGTCCAGATTTCTGAAGCCAGGAGCCCCTCCCTGTTATGGACACTTCGCTCAAATCACCGGGGCTCACACTTTGGTCCTTGCTTTGTGCCAATCTAAACTACCCATGCACTGTTCCTTCCCTCCTGTCAGCTGCTGTCCCCTGAAGTAACAGATTTAGTGAGGTGTTTTTCCCCTTCTACAATGGACCTCTCAGGTACGGTCTAACTGAGAAGGCAAAGTGGGCTTACTGGTTTTGCATGGTCCTCTGCACATACATCGACCTGTGTGGATGAACCAAGACTTCTGAGTATCTCACCCTCCAATCGAAAATAAATATTTTGTTTAATGTCTTAGAAAGAAATTTCCTACATCTCTAGAATGGCTCTGTACTGCTCTGACTAGGGAACAGGGCTTTCTCTCTTGGGTTTTATAAAATGTACTCAAAGTGGGGGCCAGAGAGAAAAATCAATGACCAGAGACACTATATGCCAATTTACAGATAGATTAGGGATATAAATATTACAACCAATATGGATGTTTATGCGTTGTATGTACTGTCTGTAGTGCCTTCATCTTATCCGTAAGCCTGAATCACATCAGAGATTCCTGAGCATTTGAAAATAGGAAATGTTACATAACTGATAAAGAATAGAAAGATTCTGAGGAATATAACTGCCTTCTTGGGCGTGTATCAAACCCATGACTGTAGAGGATGGAAAAACAGGTTCGTGGAGTTCAAGCTTTTTCTCTTTTGTAAAAACAAGAGCAACCTGAAAGATGGTGTAAGTTTTACGATTCAAATGGCTCAAGTGATTTTCTCTAGGAGTTGGAGGAAAGAACATCTTATCCATACCGCTACCACTTACATGTATTTAGAAACAGACAACATGAAGTCTCTGTATATTCCTGATGTGTCTTGCACAGTGAATACAACTTTGATGGTTTATGCCATGTCCAAAACAAAAAGACTTCCCATACCTTCTGCTCTAACAAAAGGTTTTGTCCGAACTGAGTATACTTGAAAAGGAAATGGGCAAAAGCACAACTGAAACTGAGCCATATTTTTCCCCCTACTCTAATTCAGCTGAAAGAATATCAATTCCCAGCTGAAATCTTGAGACAATCAAAAAGGATCCTTCAGTAAGACTGGACTTTTTTACAGATACAGGAGGAATATTTTCCCCAACATTTTCTTTGCGCAGTGTCTTTTTATGTGGCTATCATGTAGATAACAGCAGGGAATTCCACTTAAGTAGATCCTTAATGGATTTCTTTGTGATGCTCTCAGACAGTTCTCCTGTAATGTGGATCCTCTAAATATTTAAATCCACCATTGAAGCATTTAATAGGAAGAAGGTCTCCTACCACTAGAATAAAGAAAAAGCTTTCAGCTGGAAACAATACCAAAACAAAATCTGATTTGTACAACTGCATCAAGAATCTAAGCCCACTTACCCTCTGAGGCAGCTGATAAAACAAGGACCTGGGGTGCCAGGTAAACAACAAGTAGTCCATTTGTATATTGAGACAATCTCTGTCCTTTCCTGTTTCTCTCTGTCCTCAATATTTTTGAGGGCTGTTTGTAGTGATTAATGGTTTGAGTGAACAATAAAGCTGGTAAATTAATATTGCTACTTACTGTTGGTACAGGGTAACTGCCTAACCCGGGGGCTTGTGGAATCTTGAAAATAATGGATGGGTTAACCTGGGCGCTTCTCCTTGTTTCAAGTCTTTCTCCTGACACTGTCTCAAAGTAATCTTTCTTACTGTTGTAGTCATTATCCTCTTATTCTATTCTTTTTACAAGTGGAGCCTGATGTTTCTCCAGTTCCATAAAATATTTGAGCTGGAAGGAAAAGCCTTTTAGAAATCTACTTCATGGATTGTCAAGACCCAATTTTTCTCTCATGTCTCTTGCTTGGGAGGAACAGTCGCGTCAGAAGCAAACACTGCTCTTTAAGCTGTCTGCTTGGCCCTGGATTTTACCATGTTTCCCTTACGCAAAGAACAAAATCTATTGTTTTCAATCTAGATTGTTTTTGAAAATGAGAAATAATAGAAAAATAAAGGTTCCTTGTAACTTGCATTCAATGGAACAAAAACACAGAGCTGCAATTGCCCCACTGCTGCTTTTGTGGTATATAAGGTACATCCCCTGCTTTTTGAATACATTGGACTCCTCAAAAAGAATAAATATCACTCTCAGCTAAATACATCTGTTTATTCTCCTCTGTGCAGTTTGGGTAGGGAAGTTTATTTCTGCAGATGATATTAATTTATAGAAATTTTCTGCAATCACTTCACAATCCCTATTGTGTAAATCCATCTGTAACTTGTTCCATATCTAGCCCCTAAACATAGACACTTTTAAAAGTTTACTCTCTGATATTTCTGTGATACAATTAATTTCTGCATTTCAGTCTCTTGGTATTACTACATACACATGCATGTAAAACCATTTTCTGTTCCTTTCTGCACAACCGTGGTGTAAATAATACACAATACAAGCAGTGAAGTTTCTCACTTGCTATGGAAACTGGCCATACCCAGAAAGCGTACGCGGCACCAACTTATCTGAAACGACACCCTCACTTGGCTTTAATGGGAAGGTTCCCTAATAACATGAGCGTGCACTTAGATTTTCCTTCTTGTTGTATCCAGTGCTGTTAGGGATAATGCAGAACTATCAGCATGTTCCTCTCACACTTGTACTTTATGTTGCATGGATACACTCAAAGGCTCAAATTAAAGGCTTTCTTGCTATCCTGCCTGCTGCCAGAAATGGAGTGCCTGTTTTTAAACCAAGTGCCTGATTCTTTGTTACTCTGTATCTCCTGCAGTTATGTAAACCAAAGACAGTCAATGGAAAATGGCTGTCGGATGTTAACATCTATGTAAATCAGTGCAGATGCCGAACTGATAGAATTTTATATCCCCTTGCAGAGCAGAATACGACTACCTCAAGTTAAAAATGGGGTGGAAATTATTTCGGGTGAAGAAAAGGAGTAATGAGTGAGTACATAGGAACTGCTGTTACTTAAGACCACTTAAACTTTTGTATCCAGGTGCCTGTATATGTTGTTTGCATAGCGGTTAAAAAGCAGAGAATGCAAGTACTGAATTCGCAATAAAGGCCACTTAGGCACCTAACTCCTGTTTGTGCCTTCGAAAGCCTCCTGCTCTTACCTATGTTGTCTATATTATCCATGAAAGCAAAGGAAGGATGTGGTACTAGTTTGAATTGGTAGAGAAGCAAATGCCTCCAAAAATAGTGTGATTTTTTTTCTTTATGGAGGCCCATCTGTGAATTGCTGTTTTGTGCTGACCCACAATTTATGTAGCTTTTGCCCAAATCAGGCGAAGCTCTTTAAATGGCTTAAAAATAGTTTGTAAGTGTTATAGCTATTCAGTCAAATTAGTCACTTAGTCAAATCATCCTTTCAACTGGTGCTTTCAGCAAATGGTTAAAACAGCATTTGCGGAAGGACCAGGTGTATGATCTAATGCCTGAAAGCAGCTCATGCTCAATGACATAATCCTAAGAATAAATGTATTGTAAGTGTATGGCCAAACACAAGAGAATATCTGTCATCAAGTAGCTGGAAGTGCCACATGGTTTTTGTATCACTGCGCTTCAGCTGGAGCCACCGAGACTTGTGCAGCGCTTTCAGCTCCTTCTGAGCAAAATACCACCTACTGCTTCGGCACTTCCTGGACCCCGGACAGATACTTTTAAGAAACCCTTAACTAGCAGCAGTAAAATCTAGCTGGATATCTTTGGAAGAAACTCAAAATTCACAGAATTTTCAATCTGCAGCTTCTAGTGGCATATGTTCCATGGGTTGTGAGGCAGTGCCTCTGGCCATGTTGCGGCAGTAGCGCTAAACAGACAGAGGACACTGGGAGTCCTGTGTACAGAAATCAAAAGTCCGGGTCCATCAGTGGCATACATGATACCATTTTAATCACTTGGCCTCCTTCTGCCCCGTTTCTAGTAGTGTATCAGGATAATATACAGTATGGACATTTGGAAGAAAAAAACTTGGAAGAAAGGAACTATACTATTACTTTGCTAGTACAGTTGTAGTTGTGTTCTCAGAACTCACAATCAATAATACATCCCTCATTTAAAGATTATTTGAAATTTCTCCAAGAATTCCTCTTGAACTTGTCCACATTCTTCATCCCTACTTGTGTCTTCACTGTGAATGTGTACAGCTCTGTCATTACTGTTTTTACAGGTAGCTTTTAACTGAACTCATTGTCCTTGTCTTCCTCCTTGTTCTTGCTAATCAGAGCTTGTGCTAGAGTTCCTTGCTTGTTGATATTTTTCTTTTCCTGGAGGATGGTGTGTCTCCATTTACAGTTTAAAAACTAGCACTTAAATGGAGTGTTAAATCACTTCTGGAAACTAGGCCTAAAATAAACGGTTATACTCTATGAAAAGCCACATCAACCTTTTGACCCTGTTCTTGCCTCTTTTCAGAGGCATGTTAGGAACAGCTGTGTATACAAATTCAAAATACTCTCTGTCTTCAAACCCTTTACTAGGAACCCATCCTAGTATTTGTGTGCTCATTGCAACTCTGTGACTGTTCAAATCCGTCCTCTCCCGCTAACCCTGCAAGTAACTTAACCAGCTTTCCTCCCTCAGTTTCCTGCCTCTCCCGCACCCATTACCGCTACAATTTGCAGGTGCTCCCCCTGCCTCTCCTGCAGGTCACTCCCCAAGCACTCTGCATTACTCCTTTCACTGGTGAGCCCTCTTACCTTCTGTTATATTCCCCTGTTCAGCTGAATTAGTGTTAGCCAGCTAATTTTCCCCAATAGTTAAAAAAAAAAAAGAAAAACAAAATCAAGGCAATTACACTGCTGTATTAAAAATGAGGAATTAAACCTTGGACAACGAGGAACCAGAGCTCAAGTCAGCGTGGATTTTGCCATTTCTAGGGAGGAGAGGGATTTATGGGCTTCATTTCTCACAAGTAGTGTGCAATGACACTGTTTGAAAGAGCAAATAATAGAATCATAGAATGGTTTGGATTGGAAGGGACCTTAAAGATCATCTAATTCCAATCCCCGTGCTACGGGCAGGGACACCTTCCACTTAGACCAGCTTACTCAAAGCCCCATCCAACCTGGCCTTAAACGCTGCTGGGAATGGGGCAAACATCCTTAATTTTTCATTATGTGAAAAAAAAAAGGGAAGGAAATTAGCTGTAATGAATTGAAAATAAGAATGCAGAATGGAACCTGTTCTGTGGCCACAGTAGCAATGGTGAATATGGCTCATTAAGCAATCACCTCTTCTGGCAGCAGCAGATGACTGGGAATTTTATTGCTCCTGGATAATTGGCACTTGTGGGGCAAGAGAGGGTTGTGACGCCTCATCTTGCACCAGCCAGACCCAGATTCTCAACCTAGTTCTAGAGTAAAAGGGAGGGGGAAAAGAAGGGGGAAGGATTTTTCCTGCAGTCTTTCTTCCAGGAAGGGAAGAAAAGTGCGAACAGGTGAATCCCCACAGCACCAGGTAGAGACGGGTCTTTCCTCTTCTGCCCTGACACAGCAGTTGGATCTGTGCCTGGGATGTTCACCAGGGAACCCTTCTTGTAGCCTCCTGGTCTGGGCATGGCAGACAGCCTCACAGCCTGTTTTGTCATTCAGGAGTGAAGGTGGTGTTTGAGCAAAGCTCTCAATGGCTTAGACCGGGAGGCAGGAGTAGGAAAAGAGATCTTTCACACTGTCGTCTTTATCCCTCCTGATGTGGAGTTCCGTATCCTGGTGCATTTCTGTGTGTATGTCCCTTGATGTTAGTGGAATTAGTGCCAAGGGAGGAGCCGCAGCAGGTCCTGCAGGCATGGTTGCAGGGCAAGGAAGAGATCTCCCAGGAGCCTCCTGGATTTGCGAAGGCAGTGGAACGGTAGATCTGAAAAGGAATACTACATGTGATATAGGGGTGTGGGTTGTTTCACTAGTGATTGTTAAAAATAACCATTACTCTGTGCACGTAAACAGTACTGAGTATGCTGTGCTTAAAATGAGATAGAGCGAGATGCTTCTTCACAATCCAGTTATTATACATGGTCATCTACAATCATTACTTTTTAGACTGTGGCTGTCAAAGTGCGTGAAAAACATTTTATACTACTGTGTGTGTCGAAGTTGATTTAACACAGTCCAGCCCAGTCTCCATGTGCAGTCATTTAGTGCTTATTTTGCGTGCCTTTCTAATGTCTTTCATTCTCTTTGAGCAATGGCAGATACTTCATTGATTGCTCTTTTTGTAAAGTATCAGCATTCAGCCAGTAATCAATTTATTACCAAATGTTGCTTGGAATGAGCAGCTTTCTCCCTGACAGTAATCTCATCGGTTGTGAAAAGATACGATCAGGTGACAATGAGACCTTCTCAATAACACTACAGTAAATCACACTCAATAAAAATAAAGAGTCCTGAGTAAAAATAATTCCATTTTCTATTAACGAAGTCCTTGGCAATTGGCAGCCAGTGCAACAATGGCAGTACTACAGACACTGCTAGAGAAGTGAGAGATTGTTGTCAGAAACAGAAGAAGTTTGTAGGAAGCTCCATTTAACTGAACTTTCTACATATACTCATTTTTCACTGCTAGCTCTGATAACCTTTTCTGGGATGTGTGCGTCCTGTATTAAAGCTTCTCTCTGAAACTGTCAGGTAAAACTTGATCTGTGGTATCTGTTAAGGCAGCTATATCCAACTTACCTGCATGATATCTAATATACTTTAGCAATTATGCACAGAAGTACATCTTTTTTTTTCTACATTTATGTCTTGCAGTTAGCATTGCATTTGTTTATTTATAGTATTATACTGCCACTGTGTCTATTGGACAAAAAGTGGTCTCATGGCAGGAAGATCTGTGACTGTTCCAGTGTTTTCAAAAGGGAGATAGTTGTATATCCAACTTTCTGCTTTTTTTACTGACACCTCTCATTCTTGTTGCAGCTGGTTGTGTCTGGGAGGTGCCTTGAGAAGTCATGTTAGTGTAGGCTGAAGAGGTTCCTAACACTCTCTGACCTGCCCAAACAAGGGCTTTGAAAATAGATGAGAATCTTAAAAATCATTAAATATAGTGGCTTAAGAAGATACATGATTTCTGTATTGATGATGGAAGCTTTTAAAGTCTCCTTCCCTGATGCGTACAGTCCTTTGAAAGCCACAAACATGGCTGTACTGTGTCCAAGAGACAATGTCATTGTGCCCAAGACTGGATGCTTCTCGACTGAGTTCAGTCAAGTCAGGCACTGCAGTGCTTTGTTCAATTAGCTTCAGTCTTCACATGTTGTTTTGACATAAATTAATTTGTCACAAGTGTTGGTGGACTCTAAGATGACCTCCATCGTGCTGGTATGTTGGCCTCTGCCTGAGTGTGCAGATGACCTGAAATAATCATTCCAAGTATTGAGAACTTCCATATTTTTATCAATTACAGTAATCATAGTTAATGGTTAAGCATTAATTTTGACATTTGAAGTCTCTCAGTCATTAAGTATTACTTCTTCTGGTAAAACCACTGAAGAACAAAGATCAAATTATGAAGACCTGCCCTGCCTCCTGTGAGTGCCCTATATTGTGCCATGGATAGGCAGGAATGGCTATTTAGGATACCAGAGAAGGCTGAGACAGGACCATACCATATTTGCCTCCACGATCTCCCAGCTAACAAGTAGCCTCAAGATGGAAAATGTCCTTGGTGTATCAGTTCTTTAAATCAACTGTCATACTCGGGACAGGTACTTCCTCAGAACTCAGCCACCTCTGTGAAATAAAATGTACAATATTATTCTAAAATAAATGTTTTTCTTTTATATAAAATTAATTGTTTATATATACATATTTGCTTTGCATTTCTGCAGACTTAAAATAGCTAAAGAAATTTTTCTGAGATTTAAAAGAAGTTACCTTTGGCTACAAAATGTGAATGGAGACTTTTAACCCCTAAGATGCTATTTTCAAGCAAGATCTTATCAAACAGGGAACCGTCATGAAATTTTTTTCCCTCATCCTATCTGTTACCCACGGATGCTAGGTTTTCTTTTCATCTTCTGTATGATACCTCCCACAATTGCATCTGAGTCCATCATTAAATTCCTGATTGCTAATTAATACAAGTTATTATTTATTGCTATTACCAAAGAAGGGCAGGGCTGTCTGTCGTCTGTCTGGAGCGTCTGCCATTATATCTGCTCTGTGCATTGCTACTACAGTGGAATTGAATACGCCTCAGCTTCATGCAGATGCACTGTGTCAGAAAACATCTGCTAGCTGCTGATTTTATGCATATTACAGAGACTTTATGTACTGTTAAATGGACCACTTTTTCATTCCAAACCATAATTTTCCATGTGGCATCATTTGATTTGTCCTCACTCCAACATTTGGTTTGATCAAGTCATTTCTTCCTACCCAATATGTGTGTTGTAACTTCCTCTGTGGCTCTGTATATGTGTGTGTCCTGTCTGTGAATGGAAATTACTACAGTGCTCCTGTCATGATAATATGGTGGTAGGGCAAAACATGACGTTTTAATCAATATACTTTATTTCCATTAGCTTCTTTCATCACTGAGCTGTAGTCTAGACAACTTAGGTCTGATAAAGCCATAGCAGAGTACCACGATCAAATGCACTTTTCCAGAAGTACCAAGGATACTTGCCCAGGTAGCAGGTTTAGAGCTTAAAGGCGGCTGGTGAGGGAAAGTGTATCCTCCACGCAGAACTTCCCTGTGCCTGTACACCAAACTTCAGAATGGAAGAGGCAGAGGGGCAGCTCGTTTGGGTCGCTGCCCTTTGGAGACACGTCCACCTCAGCCCTGCTCTTACCCTCCCGGGACTCGAGCTGCAGGGCCACGGCAGCGGAGGCTGCAGGAGGCAGAAGCTGGAAAAAGCTCAAAAGGGGGCAATTACCTCCGGGGCTGGGGCACCCTTTGCTATAAATTGTTTTGCTTTGGTCTTCTTGTACCATTTAACTTTATATCACTTACCCTCCGCTAAGAATGATGCCTGCTGCGTTGCCGTCATTCCCCCATGGTTAAACTTGAAATTACTGCGGAGGGAGTTGCCTGGCAGAGGCAGGCTGCTGATGGCTGCTCTGCACGGGCTGTGGAATGACGACTCTTTGCGGGTCCATTCCTAGGAGTTCTTGAAATGACAAATCTCTTCTGTACCTGTTGAATCACACCTCAGGATTAGTACAGCTCTAATTACAACAGAGAAGACAGTACTGCTTTGGTAACCTTTGGTCACGCTGACATTTCTAGAGGCTACGGAGAGAAAGATGTAATACACCTACTGATCATTTCTTGTGTATGAAAGTGGCAGGAGGAGTGGCACACGCTGCTGGGGAAACATTTTTGCCAAATAAAACATCACACAGTCCTTCTTGGCATGCAGACAACTCCATTGCTACTTTTTTTTTTTAAAAAAAAAAGCATAGATTTTGCATATTTAGTGATTCTGAAAAGTTAGAATAAATACAGTTTATTAATAATGATAATAAAAATGCACATTTAGATAGCTCTTTCAATCTTCAAAGCACTTCATAAATACTAGTTTGTTAACTAATCCTTGCAACATCCTTGTGAGGTGGAGAATTATTATCCAAATATTAGAGGTATATAACGTTGTGCAGTGCACCAATTTCCAGTAACTTTTTAACAATGCACTGAGGTTTGATATACAAGCCGTATCTCTATATAGTTGGAATATTGTAACTGACAAAAGTGCATCTAAAATTAGTAATTTCTTGTATGAAAGCAGAGTAGATATATCACACGTCTATAATTCTTTTCCAATAATTTTTCTCAAAAAAAGATTTTAAAAAAATTAAAATAAATTTGAAAATGTAGTTGCCCTTGAGGTAACAGTCAGGGAACCCAGCAGCAATGGTGGTGGGGACACTGGCGTGCAAGGCACTAAGCTCATTTGTATGCGTGAGTGAAAAAGGCTGGGTCCTATCCCAGAGATTTTGCGGTCCAAGTATATGATAAGAGACAACAGATGGATAAAACAAAGAGACAGAGACATCACGAGGTTACAGTGAGACGATTACAATTACTGTAAGAAGTGGTGGTCATAGCACACCAGCTGTTTAACCACTCTCAGATAATTTTTTAGTCATCACAACAGTGAGAGTAGGAGAATGATTTGAAGGAGGATGACAAAGTGACTAGGCAGACTTTTTTAAGGTCGTCTTCACATGTGGATGTAGAGGCATGGGGAAAATACCCTCATAAGAAAATGGGATGAAAAGCATTTCACCCTTGGTAAAAATGAGGTAAGAGCTAAGGATTCTGATTTACCATATGAAATCACGCTGGATGAGACAGGGGTAAGCCCTGAAGAGAAAAACTGAAGTGAACTCAGGTCTGAAGTGAAACGCCAGGTATAGGCGTGGGGTGACAGTGGAGTGAGGTGACAGGAGTGAAGTGTCAAGACAGAAGATGACAGGAGTGTTTTGATAGAGCTGTTTGGTAGAAGCTGTTGCAGTTCTAAGGCTGTAAGAGCATCTGTTCTTCAAAGTCTTTGATGAAAGCCCTGTATTTCTTGGCTATTCTACAGGAGGTTGCAAGGACAGTCTTCTAACACTAACTTTCCGTGGCCTCCATGACACGGAGCCTGGTTCTGTGCCTTGCAGCTGTTGCAGTCCTTTGCAGGAGCAGCTTGTGCTCTGGCTTGGCGTTCAGCAATATGTGCCTTAAGACCCAGCTGAAAGACAGAAAGGGAGCAAAGATTTACACACTACATTTCGCCTCCGATCGACGTGCTCTCCATTCTTCACTGCTCATGGCACAGCCCTCTCCACACACCACTCCCCAGGCTACAGATCCTTTGCCGCATCGCCATTCCAGCCCCTTCAGACAGCTGGGGCGTGGCAGTTGTGCATATCCACACTGCATACCAAGGTGTAATGTAAACATACACAAACCCATTTCAAATGGGAAGCAGCCTCGTTGTGGTAGCATTGAGGTCTGTGCAGATTAATCTGTCCTTTGAGAAAGGCAGTAACCCTAATTTGTGTGTTATTTCCAGTGTAAGCATTTGGGTTTTGATCAAGCAATTCATGTACTTGATGGGAGTGTTTCCATTGCCTGCAGTGGGCTTTGGATGGGAACCATAATCCGGATGTCTCACATACGTATACATCCTTAATTAAAATTTTCTAAATTGCTGTTGCATAATGAGGATCCCAGACCTCTTGTGAAGTGTTTCCAGTTAAGCCAGTGAAAAAAAAATGCACTCAATATCTTACCATCACAGTGAACATGAAGTACTCTGTACTTCATGCAATTCTCTGTACTATTTAGGAGACAAGTGAATTGCTGGTATATTGAGAAGACTAAGTGAATGTCCTGACTTCTGCATGCTTGCAATTTATAAACAAAGCTGCTTTACTGTAATTTGCCGCATTACACACATACATACATATATACACACTCAGAAAGTTGTGATCAGCTTTAAAAATAGGTTTAGAATGACAATAATAAACCAACCTTAAATATAGCAAGTGCTTCTGCTGTAATTATATTCATTCAGTTTGCCAGGCATATTTTTAAAAATATATTAGATTGCTGTACCTTTTCACCAAGAAGAGATGTATCCTGTGACAGCTGTCCATCATTAGCCACAGAATCTTTTTACACTGACCTATATGAAAAAGCTGAAGGAGACCTCAATCAAACCCCCTCTGTTGTGCAGTAAAAGCAGTCATTCAAGATTTTAACTCATTTTATTTTTTTTCAGCAGGAAATACCAGTCTGGTCTCATAGAAAGTGCTCTGACTTGGATTTATATGACCTGCTTTCTATTCTTGGCTCTATCTCTGAGTGACCTTATGAAAGTCAGTTTTATCTACTATTGTTTTTAAATGAGCAGAAAGATGTTTCCCAGCAGAATGGGGCAAACATAGGCACCTTTTTTCCATTATCCCACCTCAAAACCCTACCCATGAAGAAGTTACATACCTGTACACATACAAATGCCAGTCAAGTGTTTGCCTCAAATAAGCTGCTCTGCCTCTCTCCCTCCTGCTCTCTCTCTCTCTTTCATTCTTTATAGCACGAGGGAGTCATAGTTGAGTGCCTAAATAATGTTCTTTAAATATACATAACTTGAAAAGCCTAATAACATATACACATTTCTGCTCCGGCAGGCTGAGGTGATTTCTGAAAGCAAATACAGCGTGGACCAAAGTGAGCTTCCCAAAATATTTGTGGGCTTACTGTACTGCTACACCCAATACATGATAAGTATTTTTTGGAAAACTGCCTTCCCCTTTAGCGGTATAACTGTCAGACAACAGCTCATACACAGCAACACAAAGTCATAACTTGGGAGATAATCTTTTATATGCTCCTAACAATATGCTCTGAAATCCTACACTTAAAAGGGTTTAAAAACACACAATACCCCAAACCATCAAATAAGCAGTAAAAGTAACATGCAGAGCCAGACACAAAACCAGAATGAAAAAGATTTTTTATTATTCTCCTCTGTATTACCATAAATGACATGCTATATTTAATTTTACAGTGCCCCTGGACAAATCATCAAATACTTTAATAACTACACAAACATTAATATTTAAATACAAGAGATCCCCTCAGTTACTGAATAATCATAACTCTGGATTGATAGGGTACTAAATGGAAAAATCTTGTTTAGACAGTTGTAAGAGGGGGGAGGGTGTTTAATGAAACAAGTTTGATGGTCTTGTCATCATAAAACTGATAGATATTTGGCACAATTTATATCTTTGCTGAAAAGAAGTTTGAGAAATGGAAGGATTGTGGTGAAGATTAATTTTCCCTTCTTCTGCTGTGAGAGCATAGTCCTTTAGGTCATTAGCAGGAATGTGTGACATAGATTGCACTTTACCCGTGCGAGCCCTGTGCTGAGTCTTGGAAAACGCGCGTGTTAAATAGCTGCGGCTTCTGTACTTCTGCGATGGGCTGCCCAACTATCATCACAGCTAGCTAGACTCATTTTATGAGAGTGATGAATATAGATGGTAGAAGAGACAGCATATGGAGTTCTGACTGTCAGTGTTTGTTAGCCCTGCCCACCCGTTCTACCCACTGTCCTCAGGGGGATTTATTTTTCAATCCAGATTTTGTATTGTTACTTCAGCCGCTCTCCCAATGAAATGTTCTGCCTAATAATGGAAGTTTGACTACTGGAACACAGTTAGAGTCGTGAATTGCAAGGTGTTTCTGATCCCTCCGGCACCAAAGAAAAAAACAACCCAAACCCAAGACTAACAGACTTCTCAATCAAACTCACTCACATAAACGTCTAACCCGAAAGCCTGAAACTTTACTAGACTTCTGGGTCTCCAGATCTGTGACTATGTTCAAGCATGTGTACTATGTGTCACTAGCACACGTGACACTAAGCTAATGATGACATTTGTTCATCAGTGGACAAAGGCTAGGATTTTATTTCTATCATACCATATTCTCCTGGGGTGCCACAGCATTTGTAGCTAAATGAAATGCTTACAGATTGGGTAGTGGGCTGCATTCACTTACCAGTTCCTTATATATTTTGACTTTAGGTCTGTTTCCAGGAGAGTCTGCCTCTGTGACTCACCTTAACATTTTTTCTTCCATTTTGGGGCGCCAGCTCAGACTCTACTTTTCAGATTTCCTTCTTCTTCTGTGCAGTCGCACTCCATGGACATAATATAGCTCTGGCTAAATTATGTTTCTTGGGCTCCTCACAACCGGGAAATACCCCTTTGAGGGAAGTTGAAGGGAAAACACGGATGCCTTTACATTCTAGCTTCAAGGGAACAGAGAGAGGGGCACCAGCACAGACACATACGGACTCTGAATAATAGGACATGGCCTGGGACGGGATAGACTCTGGAAGCAATACTCCTTATGTGTGGAGGCTGTGGACAGCTGACAAGCTTAACGATGAAGGCTGCATCCAGGCCAATTATGAAGAACTAATTAAATGTCTCACTCCGTTTGATAAAGGAAGTATGGAAGAATCCAGAGCTGTCTCTGTATCACCTACCCAGTGCCCTGCCAAGCTCCTACAGTGGTAAGAAAGGTGGGCAGAATAAAAAGACAACGGGGCAAAACTAAAGGACTAAGACTGATGGACATTTCTGTGCTAAAAAAAAATGTGGTTTGTGACCACATCCTAATGAAAAACAAAATACCATGGAAACTCCAAAACTACAGACCTGGAATCAGAGCAAAGAAGGTTAAAACAGCGTAAGAAGTTATCATGAACACTGCTGCACAGAGCTGAGCAAATCTTTAAATAAGTAATTAATTCATTCTGTCTCGGCTTTATATGCTCAATCATAATTTATCATTCAGTTCTTGTAACTTCATTTTTTTTTCCCTTTTCATTGTTATAAGATAGTAATAAAGCAAGAAGAAGTTAGAACTGAGTTCTTGATATTAAGAAAAGGGCTGATTTCTGGCTGAGACTCACTCTGGGCTTCAGCTGCCTCCACCTCTGCTGCTGCAGTAGTAATGCATGCTCCCTTGAGAGGACAGATTTAGCCACTGAGCGCAGGCTCTTTTTCAGGAGAAGAAAATGTAAAGAGACAGCAGTTTCTAGCAATAAAATAAAAACCAAAACAACATAAAACATTTCTCTCCCACTTATTTCTCTCTCCCTCATTTCAGCTTTTCTTGAAATGGACAACCTATGTCTGTCCATGAGATTTTGAGCTGTTCATGATTATCTGTAGTGCTAGAGAGAAAAGCTGGTTTTGCACTTACACGTGAACAAGAGAAAATACATTTTTGCGTTTTTACTTCACTCCAAAAATTTAACTGAAACACGGTTAGAAACTAGAAATACATTCTTGTAGATGAATCTCATGTGAAGACATTGAAACACTAGTGAGGAATGAAATTCTACAAAACTGTATTACTTCATGATAAAATTGTGAATGCAATGTACTGGAGTGAGTAATTGAAGTCCCCAAATTGCAGTGTGATTTTTCCCTTCCCCTGTATGCACACGGGTGTTTGTATTTTTGTACAGACCAAAAGCAACAGAAAGCTACTGTAAAAGGATGTTTTAGTGAAGTCTTCCCATTTCTTGTTAACAAATTTTTTTGAGATGCACATACATTTTTTCTCATTGCCAAGTATCCTCTTTCCAATACATCTTTGAAGTCCCACAACTTGAAGGTTAGAATGGCTTTTCTGTAACACTTAACTGTGCTAATTGCTTCCTATTCCTTGACAGAAGCAGAGATAAGCAACTATTTTGTGAAACGACATTTTGATCAGCTGAAGTAATTTCTGGAGCTAGACACAGTCCTAAGGTATATTGGAAGCATGCATGAATCCTGTGTGGACTAGAAATCATAAATGGAAATGCTGGAGAAGTCTTCTGTTCAACAGTAACGCAGCTCACAACAGAGGCACTACTTTTTTTGAGCCTTCTGTGAAATAAAAGGTACAGATGGTTGTCTATGTGCATAACATCAGTGATGCCCAAAGCAAAGACATTACAAATATTTTACAGAGCTGTTATCACCAAGTATGTACACAGGAGGATACAGAAAGGCAGAAATTCATCTTAGAGTTATGGAAGATGGTCATTGCACTCTATTTACCACTCTGTTGCCTGTTTGTTGCCATAACCTCTCAGAAAGCACAGATTATTTTTCTAGAGTGGGTTTCCTTTACTTTTTTTCTAGAGCAGGCTGGATTTTACTTAGAATATTACTTTACACTAATGAAGTTATATTTAACTTTGCAAATAAAATGAATTTCCGGAAACTATCTTACACGGACTGCCTGTGTGGTCAAACAGTTTGGGGAAAATGTGACTGTGGAGAGGAAAAGTAGTTGGCATATACAGGGGTTGAAATCTTGTCTCTGTAACGATGCTGCGCATAAAAACCTGGCCTCATGGATTTAGCATCTTCCAGGTGGGAATCAGGAACATACCATGTATACTGGTTGTGCATAGCCAGGATACCTTCCCAACTCGATTTGTAAACTACGGCTCTTTCCTGTGGAAGTCTGTGCTATTGCAGAAGGCAGTAACCAAAGTTATTATTTTTCTTTCACAGGAGGAGCAAACTTAATGAAGATAACTGCTTGCTGAAGTATCAAGAAGTCAGTGCATACATTTGTTTCACTGTAAGACCAGGGCCTGACACCCTGCAGGCCCAACTAACATCTTTAGATGTGCCTGTGGATACCTGTATTACGCTGAAGAGCTGCAACACTTGCATGTCTTGCAAGAGTCTCTCTTTAAACTGCTACAGTCCTTCTAATCTTGTGCTGCTGTTTGTTTCCCTGTCTGGCATTGTCTTTTAACGACACTTCAGTATCTTACTGAGATGTGGTTTATCCCGATTTGTTTTCCTTCAAGCTTTTTTCAGCACTATTCTCTATTAAGCTAAATCTATATGTTTGTACAGTAAATATCCCAAGAACTGGCCAACATAGATTATTCATAATGTCTTAGAGTATGACTCAGTGTTCATCACACTGCGTCCTACTGAATCAGTTGAGCTTACTATTATATACCAAAAACATCAAAGACCAAAAAACCCCTGGCACATGCTATAGATCAGGGGCCCATGGTTGAACTACTGCTTATTTTAGGCAACACAGTTACAGGGGATCCCTCATTTCCACCAGCACTGTCACTTGCGTATCAGTGACTTGTACAGATTCATCTTCTTATAGGCAGGTAGTTAAAAAAAACCCTTACGGATACCTATTAAGTAACTTCAGCAAGGGCAACAAATGGCATCAAAGGACCCAAGAGAATAAACTTTTTCAAACAACTGTTAGCTAATTAGAAATTCACATTCACCTCCTTCTTCTAGGAATTAACTGCACAATCTGTAAGACTGTGCTTACAATGGTACTTGTTTGAGACAACACCGAGTGTACCCGTATGCAAAAGGATGTTATCAAGCAGTTATACACCATCCTTGGGATTTTCTAAGCTGCCTAAGGAGTGTTGCTCCCTTCAAATCAGGTGTTTAACTTTGATTAAAATGAAAGAGAATTGGAAGTCTGAATCTTTTTAGAAGGGTCGACCTAGAGGTTATGATACTTGGTGTAAAAGTTAAAAAAACACCCCCAAACTCGTCATAGTTGGGAAAAGAAACTAATGCATGGGACTGTGTAACAGAGCTCCCCCTAATGGTGGTTGCCTTCTCTCCCATTTTTCCAAATGAAGCCTGTTCTTGCCAATTTTCAAAATCCTGTGTCTGCTGGGAGTGTTTTCTACAATGTGCTAACTGATTTCCAGGGTAGATCAGTTCATAGGACCCAGCTATTGTAAATCCTCACAGCGTTTTCAAGCGGCTACAAGATTCTCTTTTTCTCTCCTAAATTTTAGTGTAACACCACTGTAAAGCTGTTAAGGAGACGGTGCTATTGCAGAGATAGCAATATTTCACTGGTGGGTGAAAAGGCTCCCTGTAAATATCTTGTGAAGTTATTTCAGACCCTTTGGGATGGAAAAATGTGTTTGTCTTCTATTAATGGAAGACCTGTTTGGTTTCCCTCATACAGGAGAAACTGCTGAAGAACAGGGAGGTGTGTGAAAATGCACCTTGCCCCCCCTATAAGACTGCCAAGGTCAGCAAGACCTCTAGTGACCGACTGTGGAAGTGTTGATTACTCAGGTTAAGAGATGTTCGGGGGCTGTTTTAAACCTTGGTTTTTGACATAAGCCTTATTTTTCTAAAATGCTGGATAAGGAGAGCATCTACAATTTGCTAATTTGCTCCTCTATAGGCCAATGACATCTTGTGATTATTTTTTTTCCCCTCCTCCCCTTCTGTGAAAAGGTTTTTCCAAAGCCTTCACCACACTCAGGAAGCGGAAGCACCTTTAGATTTAAATGAAGTGGCAGTGTTACAACATACTATAAAAGTACATAAGGTGAAAACTCTGAGAGGTATACAGCTGTAAGTGAAACTAGAAAGCACTTCCACTGGCCATGCCCTTAGGATAAGCTGTAGTAGGGTGAGGTTTCATGTTGTAGCTGAGCTGATCTACAGCTTGCTGCTGCCAAGAGGGAAAATCCTGCTCCTTTCCTCCCTCCTCCTGCTCCCTGCTCTGTCCTCTCTCAGTTGCCCCTGCTGCACTCATCTGTCCAGTCAGCAAGTCACCCAGCTCATGAAAGTGGCAGAGAACTAACCCAGAAGGAAAAAAAAAAAAAAAAAAAGTGTAGTGACCTGAACCAATTAAGTAAGTAGCCAGTTGACTGGAAGCACTCGTGCAGTGGAGAGGATGTAACTACATGCCGGGAATGGGGGTGAGGAACCAGGAGACAGGCCTATGTCTTCTAGCATCAAAAAGCTGCCAGACTTACATCAATAGCTGTATCAAAAATGGTAGACCTCTTGCCAGGACCAGGTGCGCACTATAACTGTATCCTGACTCCCTATCAGGGTGAGAACCAGGCACTTCCTCTTCCCGTCCCTTTGATGCCTGTATTTTCAAGGAAAGCACGCCTGACTGCATGGACTAGTAGAGGTGTGGTGTGCTTCAGCTAGGTCTCTGGTCTGGACGCTTGTGGAAACAGGACTTAGGGGCATGTTGTGTGAAGCGCTCGCTTCTCAGCAGAGACAGAACCTAAATGTCTCAGCTTTCACCAGGGCTGCAGGCACTTACAAAGGGTGCCAAGCAGTGTGAGTAAGAGCTCTACTCCTAAGTGAACTCATTTTAAAAATAATTAACATTCACATGAAAATTTCTCCAAACTTTAACTTCTGCCAGCAAAGAAAGTTATCGTGGTGAGGTATTACTGTGAGTGACTCTAAATTGATACCTATAGGTAATGAGATCATCATAGTTTCACATCTCCATGCTCCAGGTGCTGTAATTGTATCCAGTAGTTTGGATCCTTGTCAACTGCCTTCTTTTATTTCTTGCTGGAAGAGGCTCAAAAACACTGGTAAACTCAAGACTGTAATCTCTATCAGTTGGGACCTTATATTGTCAGTATATAACACCACTGTGTGCTTGCAACAGAGAATCCCAAATCTATAGCTACTTTGATAGATGCTGATGTTTTTGAAATCTTCAAGTAAAATTCAAACTTGGTTTGCCTTGAGCAGACGCTGTTGGTGTTGGTTGAGACGCACCCTTTCCTATTAATACAGAATGCAGATTCCTTTACTGTGTAGCTGCATGTCAGCATCCCATGTCTGCACGGAAGTAAATCCCAGAGCTGCACAGCCTGGAAGGTTCTCTCCAGGAGGAAAGAAAATACATTTATTTAGGAACATAGAAACAATCTCTGGATCTAAGTGCCAGCTGAACTGACATTGATGCTGTCAGTTACATCAGGTAGCTCTCCTTCAAATACGACGAGAAGTCAGTCTCTGTCATCACCTCGGTCACAAGGAATGCCACCAGGCTCTAAGAGACCTCCATCCCCGTGCTCCAGGCAATACAACTGTAACCAATAGTTTTGATTCTTGATGATTTTCTTCTTGTGTCTCTTGCTGGAATGGGCTGAAAATTAATGTGTTTCATTGGTGGATGTGATTACCCCGATCCTTCTGAAACACATGATGACTTTCATCTGTTTTAATAGCTGCTGTAAACATGCAGGCAAAGCAATGGTGTACTATGAATCTAGAAAATAATCAAATCATCTGGTTTTGATGAAAGAGTGTAAAACTCTAAAGCATACTTAAAAACATGAACCAAGAGTTTATTGAAAATATAAAGCAGCTTGTCCTCAGCAAATTTATGATTTACATCAGATTTAAATGCAACATAATACACTTGGGTCAGCTCGAGAGAGTTGTCTCTGGAATAATATGTAAGGTGCAGAAAAATTGTGCATTTGCAGCAAATCTGCTCTGATGGAACAGCAGCAATAATGAGGCCTCAGATCTCTGAGCTCCTGGTGACATGAGAAGGATCCCAGGGGCTTAAAGATCAGCAGACAGATGGTCCATTTTCGAAGACAGGTAACATGGATGCCTCTGGAAATCTCACTGAGAGTGCTGATAGTTGTTGCAGGGGGCGAATCCTCCTCCAGCCGGGTATCTCCTATGGCTGCACAGAAACTGTGTTCACCACTATGTTCATTTGCAGGGGGCCGTAGCTCCCGGAGCAAGCCTAGCCTGTCAATGTCCCTGGGATGGGACTTTGTCCTGCATCCTGGACCAAATATAAAGGAGACTTTTCTACAGACATAAAAGTACAAGAAGCACCTCCTGACTCAGATCTCTGTGCTCCAGTGACCTGTATCTCAGACGGTGGCCGTTAACTAGATAGCTCAAAAGAAGGTGTCAAAGCTGAAGGAGTTCACCTTCATAGTTAAGACTGGATTAAAACCAGAAGCAAGGTTTAATTTGCTTTGTAAAGCTGTTATGACCTCTAACTACGGTAATTCTTGATAGTTTAGTCTCAATGCTAAACTTGATAAATTCTTGGCATCAGGGACTTCCAGGAGTGAAATTCCACTAGGTAATTACTGGTTACATGACACCATTCTCTCATTAGCTTTGAATTTCTCACCTCTGAACTTCATTGCATGTCATTTTGTTCTTGCGTCATGATATAGGGAGAACAGAAATTCCTGACCTACTTTTTCTATTCTATTCATCACTTTGTATCATGTAATCCTCTGCCCTCTTATTTGTATAATTACTTAATTAAGAACTCCTCCATCTACTCAGTTTCTCATCAGCTGCTTTACTTAAAACCACAACACTTACTTTTCTTGTGACTAAATTGTACACTACGGACAGGAATAGGAGAAACTGAGGTGTCCACAGCTGTTTTGGGGGCAGGGAACTGATTCTATGATGCAATTTTTTGTCTTGTGTACTCTTTTAATAATGGCATGTTGGGCAAAAGTCCTTACTGATCCCAGGTCTACAAGATCTCCATATCCTGTTCTGAGCTGGTACCTCCTATGAAAGCAAAAAGTCCACAACTATATCCTGACATAGGACAGACCAGAAGGGGAAGAATTCTGTGCCTTCTTGCATGACTTCATACAGAAGCACCAGATGCAACCTAACCCTGCCAAAATAATGAAGAGACATTGACCATTTAATACAAAATAAGATCTCTAAATGCCTTCTTCATGGGTCTTTTTTTCCTAAAACAAAGAAAAGAGCACGCTTGGAAGAAAAATTTTTACTATAAGCCAAAATGTCTTTCCTGTCTCCAAAACACTTATCTAATAGGAATGAAGTAATGACACTTAACTTTTGTCTGTTCAAGATAAAAATCACAAATCGCATGGCTAGAACACCGGTTTTTAAATGGTCCATTCAGTGGAGCTTGGCTACTCAGAGCCATACTGTGCTCTCAGTTACATGACGCTGAAGCAGAAGCACTGTGCGCTAAAGATTCAGGGAAGTGTAAAAAAGAACAGAATTAGGCCCTTATGAAATCTTAATGCATCATGAAGCTTTCCAGCTCACATACATACCCCAGTGAGACCTGGAAAAGCCTAGTTCAAAAAATGTCTAGCAATGAGAGGATATGGTTCAGTTCTGCTGTGATCTAATGAAAGATGAAGAAGTCTCATAGGATTTTTACCTCAGTTGTTACAGACAGGTATGTAGATGGTATACCTAAGCTGAACAAAAGAGGGAGGAAGAGAAAGGTCTGGAATTAATTAAATGCCTTCTCTAGGAATAGCCTTGTAAAACTCTTGTCTGATTAGAGTCCCTACAAACAAGGGGGAAAAAAAAGCCTGCCTACTAAGCAGCTAAAAATAAAGTTAAACAAAAGGTGTTCTAAAGATGGCATCTTATAAGTGAGAGAATTTCCACGAGTTTTTGGCTTAGTTGGCTGACAGCCTTTTCTGAATGGCAAATGCTTGAAGGCTCAGTTTTAGGACAGGTTGTTAGTTGCCCAAATTGACTGAGTGCTCCCAGAGGTTGTTTGAGTGTGTGGTTAAGGGCTTGCTGCTCAGACAGGCTATACAGAAACACTCAAAGGACCCCATGTGCTCTGCCAGATCCTTCTGATTTATTTATATGAATAAGCCACCAGGCCCAGACTGTGCTGTTCAGACACTACTCATTTGTAGGTCATTCTGCACATTACTCTTTCCTTACAACCACCAAACAAATTAATATTAGCATAGATATGCAAGACTGTTGCTTTTGTTAAAAGCTGAGCGCTCCGTGTTGAGAGGCCTTTGGGATGTAACCTTAGAAAATTAGGGTCCAGACCTGAAGGCTTTTTAGGAAGGGACAATCATGAGTCTGGATGATATTACTGACTGGGAAATACAATACTGACTGTGCAAATACAATAAGATTGAATGTCATGTTCAAGCTGGTGGACATGACTGGGAGGGATTACACCATCGTTTCTCCATGTAATGACCACATTGTGAAGGGTGGAATGCAGATGAGTTGGGCTTGGGCCAGTGGCTGCTCCAGGAACTGCCTACTGATGTGCAGCAAGGATGGAGCATGTTCGACAATCAGTTTTTAGTGCTTTGAAGTTAACCATTACTTGTAGGCACACCGCATATATTTCTGTCAGCAGTGGACAGGTAATGAAATACAAGTGTGTCAGGTTTCTCTGTCTCCCATATGCATTATCTCCCCTTTGGTACAAATGGGAGTGAACCAAAAGTAGTCATGAGATGAACTAATTTCCTCTACAGGCTTGAATTCAACTTCCTAAATTAATCTACTATCCAAGTTGCTTTTTCTTCACTGTTACTTTGACTTAATTTGGTTAACTCTGGCTAGCTCACAAAGATGGGAACACAGCTTCCTGTTATATTGATTGCGACATGCATCCCTACTAGATTTTTGTTTTAAACCTCAGTTTGGTTGCTTACAAGTTATGAATAGGGCCCTGGCTATTTGATCCTGGCTACTATTTTATTTTTCCAGTGACAAAAAGAGGCCAACCACATCTGACTTCCTAAATACCAATATCAAGAACTGCCAGTCAACTGACCAGACATATGAAACGCCTCATGCAGGTAAATCCTGAGTTAGCCCACAATTATTTATTTTTCTGTTGGCAACAGCAGATAGTGACTGCCAGCCACACCGGCTCCTAGGTGGCTTTGAGAAGACCTGGTCCCCCCACAGCCATTTCCTCCTTCAAAAGGATGGCTGTATTCCTACCTGACAGAACTGTGTGAGTCAGTGTGGAACTGGACACACCTTTTTTCTGAGTTGGGTAAGGATGGTGCTTGGTCAGGTAGGTTTTGGAGAGCTCTGACCAAGCAAATCCTCATCAGCTGAGCATCCCGTAGCAGAACCAGGAACCAAGAGTTAAACATGGCAAGTAAGAAGGCAGATACCCCAGCAGATGAGCAGACACTTCTCTAAAAGTGGCACAGTATCCAAAGTGGAGGGTAACCTAGGGAGGATTTTGTCTTGCTTCCACATGCACTAAGCAAGGCATAGGTATGAAATATATCCAATGAGAAGCTGATCAGCATATTATGGTGAGAAATGCCACCTCTGAATGAGTGTGCCGGTGGCAAGGAGGTATTCAAAAATAAATGGTTAGAGTGGAAACTGCTCTTAAATAAAGACCGGTTCTCCATTCTCTCTGATGGTGCTTACGGGGAAGAGGATGCTTTAAACCAGTTAATGCTAGACCATGCATTTGCTGTTCCAGGACAGCCAGACATCCGCTGTCTTCCAGGTAGCTCCATGCCACAGGTCACTTCCCACTTGTCAGTGTCCTCCAGCTGCTCTCATTTCACAAGCTCCTCTATGAAATTGCTCCAATAAAGGATGGGGCACTAGAACTGCAGATGCCCTTGGCATTTGGAAGGGGCATCTGCAACACTGGATTTTCTTTTACTTCCCTCTGCTTCTGTGCCCTGTTATCCCTGGATCCTGCCTCTACCTCTTGCTTGGTCCTGTCCCTGTACCAGCTGCTTTGGCCAAAATGCTCTGATTGTCACGGAAAACCCTCTCCTTATATGCTGAACATCTCTGCGTGAGCAAACCTCATTATCATGTGGCAAGAGGTCATTTACATATGCAAATCAGGTTAATGAGAGCAGAACTGTAAAAGGCTTCATTCCAGAGGCATTTGCATATCTAGCTTTAGAAATATTTGAGTGCTCTGCCCCTAGCTGTGCAACCAGGACACAGAAGCCCTGGCAGTATGTCTTCGGCGGTGATTATATCCGCAGACAGCTGCCATCCTGGTTTGCAACAGCTACTATCCGAGGTATTGGCTCGTTTGAACACAGAGGGTAGTTGTGTAATGTGCGCTTCTGCACCAGACTACTAAGAGGCAGTTAAGCCTTGGCCCTTATTGGGACAATGTGTGGGCTTCTGACAGGTAGATATATGCAATTTAGCATGAAGAATACAATTTCCTACGGTGCTGTCACTGATGCACGCCCGGTGTATGATGAATGAGGAAAACAATGCAGGTACCAGGCACAGCTCTCTAGGGAGAATATACCGTGTGTGACACAGCAACACACAAAATACTGCATTTATTCTCTAACTAACTGGGCCTCTAGCCCCCCAGAGAACAAGGAGGGCTCTCTTTTGGATATTTGCAAATCACCCATGAGAACGCCCCAGTTCCCTCCTCTGCCACAGACAGAATAGGCAGCCCCCTGTCCCTCTCTTAGATGGATTCTGCACAGTCGTGTTAGGTGTCTAATTGTGAAGCAAATTTGCACAAAGAGTTCCTTAGAAGAAGCATCTTTTGCTTATCCTTTTTTTCAGCTGTTTCTCAGGAAGAAATATGAGTGCTCTTTAACTGTAAAGCTTTCTCATGTATTGCTGTCTGCTGGGGACTTCCATGCCTGGTTCCAGAGAGAAAAGGCGATTACCTCATAATTTCTGAGAAAAGTTACTGATTTTCCCTTTGCTCCTGCCCAGTCCTGACTAAGCTAAGCATGTTTCTGGCACATCCCAATGGCTAATTTCATAAAAGACACTCCTTCTTGAAGACACTTCTTCTCTGCCGTGACATACAGTACTACAACCTTCTACACGGCTGCCAAGGAAGTGCCAGGTGGGTAGCCTCAGAGTATGTGACACAATCCTTACCATCTGCAAACAGAGGGAGGCTCTCATAAGTTCTCCAGAACAAGTTATTGCTGTCCCTGTGCCCTCAATCAGTAGGCAGAGCTCTGCACATCTCGCAGTTGGACAAACATGCAGCAATTTCGTGTGCTTGGTGCACGGTATTGTGGTTTAACCAAGCAAGGAATTCCTGTTCCAATCCCATGTCCACATGCAAATCATGTAGAATAATTTACCATAATTCAAATAAATGCGTCCAACAGTTCAACAGTATGTCCAGTCTCATATGCTACTGTCCATGGATTTCCTCTCATTTGGCCTTGCACTTCTAACTCTAATGACTCAGCGTGGGTCAAACTCCACTGCAGTAACTCCTTGCAGTCATTCCTGTACTGCAACATTTTGCCTGTAGCTATCCTCAGCAGCTCTAGTATGACAGACAAGATGAATTATCTGTGCCTATAGGAGCAAGAATTGCACTTACACCTTTGTCTGCATTTCCTGGGTCTGAGCTGGTTCCTCCTCTCAGCTGATGGCTATCACAGAACACTGCTTCTGTCCATACACAGCACACAGGCACTTTGGCATTTGCCTGCTTTACGACGCAGCAGCGAATGGATACCGTCATCTCATAAATCAGCTGCTTTTTGCATGGAGTTGGTCTGCAGACTGAAGATGAGATTCTCACACCTTGGAACGGAGTACAAATTTACTGGTGGGCCTGAACGACTGGACACCTCTTAAGGCCTGTGCCACGCACCCTATACACTCTCAAGTCAGAGGTCCAGCCATGCACCTGAGCAACTGGATGTGGTCATGACTTCATCACTGCCACCTCACAGCTATGAGAATCCCCTCTTCTTTAAGAGCACTCGGCACCGAGCGGTCAGCATCCCTGCTGTGCCCCCCAGACTGTCACCTTTGGAAGCTGATCTCTCGGAAAAGCCTTCCATCATTTCAGAGCAGAACTGTCCTCCTCTGTTCAACAAAGTCCGCCACACAGGTTTGCTAAGAGAGGAGAAAAGCAAAATACAAATTGCTAAAATAAATACTCGTGGGGCTAATGAAAGTTGATTTTTTTGCCCCCCATGTTTGAATTCTACTTTTCAACTATGAAAATTCAAATTTAAGTAGCTCAAACCTCCTGTCTTCGTTGTTTCTGGAGGTGTGTCTTTGTTTCAGTGAATATCCCCCTCCAATTACGCTCAAGTTTAAAGCTCCTCACACAGAATACAATTTACCTCCTTGTGTAGCATGAGATCAGAAGCCAGAGATTCTGTTTAGTAAACGACGGCTTAGGAGGTGTTCTGTTTTACATAAGCAATAGCTTAAAAGCAGCCAAACCAGAAGGGCAAAGAAAACTTATTCATTTCTAGGAAAAGGGAGCAGCCCTCTCATTATCATTCACTCATTGGAAATATATATGGATTTTTTTAAAGTACTAATAATAAACAGTTTTTCACTCACCTGCTTTTCAAGTCGATAATATATCTTCCATATTTTTCTTAAAATCCAGCCCTTCCCATCTTAAGAGCACTGAACTGATTTTATTGCCAATTCTGAAAAGTGTTAACAGGAGTAAATCACCCCTCACATTACTGCTGTTGTTCCCTTGCCCTGAGCCAAATTCACTGCTAAGCACCTCTGACCACACAGCTCATATAAATGTTCATAATGGAGGAAGCGTCTCACATCTGCTTATGCTCACACAATTAGAAAAAAATCACCTTACAAAAAGCTATGTTACTGTAGCTTTTGATATATATACACATATATATTTGGTTATAGCTTACTTCTTCACGCCATATGCTCAACATTCAGCAGAAAAATTAAAGTCAGATATGTAGATGCCAAAAAAGTGCATAACATCAAAAAAAAGGGAAAGAAAAGAAAAGAAAAGAATGAAAGTAAAGTCATTTGGTGGTGTCAATTTTCATTGTGCACTACATTGTGGGAGAGCTTTTGAACTCTGGTATGGAGGAGCTTTATTAGAAACCAATTCTCCTCAGTGACCTCTGGAGGCCTAGTCCTATACAAGAGCAAGCTAGGTGCCAAAATGAAAGGGGGAAACTCATTATAGAGAGGTGTATTTCTGAGGTATGAGCCAAACAGAGTGAACTGCAGCAAGTAGGATTGCTACTGATGAGCCTAAAATATTCCTGCAAGAAATGGAAGACGTTTCCTATTTTCTTCCATCTTCTGTATTAATTTCCCCTATTTTATTTTACACTTGTAACATCTTCCTTGTTTTTGTTCTTGCCTCTCCTATGATATACTGTTCCCTTTCTTCCTTAATCTTTTGCTCTACTGGTGTCCCCTATTTCTCCTTCCAATTCTCATCTCATTATAGTCTTTCCCTGTGTCCTGTTTTCCTCTTTTTCTTAGTTTATTTCCCTCCTTTGCTTGTTCCCTCTGACTTAGAGTGGCAAAAGTTCATATAAAAGCTTAGTAATAGAACTATGAACTTCAGATAAAAAAGTGAAACAGCAGATGACTGTATTATATTAGCTGGAATTAGTAAGTGCCATTACAGAATTCCGGCACAACAGAAGTGCCATCACTTATGTATCTGGAGAGTTGCGAGTTTCATTTCATTTTCAGTGCTGCACTTCGTGCAGTCTTTGCTGATAGACTGACAAAGCCAAAGCAACCTGGTTGAAAATGAAATGATTTCAACAACTGTGAAATACTGCATGACATAACGGCCAACATAAAGCCATCATTCTCTGTGTTTACATTGGTACTGATTCTTAACAGCCTGCTGTTAACTCAGCATAAAGCTCTGCTGCTCTAAAACAATTCAGGTACAAGGACAACTCTTTTACAGACAATCATGCTCCATCCCTATAAAGAATTATTATATCAATCTAAACTGGCATGTAAGTTAATGCTCACCCCTCGGCAGCTTAAATTTACATTGTGACCCATAGACTTATTCGTCTCCCACCGCTGAGAATCATAACCCCATGATCACTTACATGCACATCCACACTATCCCAAGAATCAATGGATGCTACAGTGTTATACATGTTATCAAATCCAATTGCTTGTCAATTAACCCAGTACGACATCTGCATGGAGGATTTAAATAAGGAGCATCATATTATGCTGTGTGGTCGATAAAGTGAAAATGCAGGCACTGACAAGGCTTACAGTTTGGCCTGCTACCACAGTATCCATCTCTCTGAATGGAAGTTACTTATGCTTCCGCTAAATTATGGCTTGTATTCAAATACTGGCAAAGCTGCAATGTACAAAAAATGTAACATCTACAGTATGCTGTGGTCGGATACAGCTCTTGGGGATATCTTGAAAGGGTAGTTTCTCCTTCAGGAGCACGTCTGTCAGTCCAGGACTTAGGAGTGGATCCTTTCCGTCTCAGACAAAAAGGTGCTACTGAAAAAAGTACGGGAGTAGCCGATGTGTTCTTCAGCACATACATGTACAGTGGAAAGGACACCTTTCATAGCGCTGGCTAAACAGAAGTTCTACTAATTAGAAAGAATCCTGACTTCTATAAAATAAAATGAGGTTCAGCTTTTTTTCCCCTCAGGAAAAGCAAATGAGCTGATGAGGATAATAAAATGCATCACGTTGACAAATGAGTTGAATCTGGACACGGTAAGGAAACTAAGCCCCTTTATAATTTAAAATAACAAAACAGTATAATGAGATATCCCACACACAATCAGGGTGAGCGCATGGAACAACTGTCCTCCCACCTAATTTGACAGCAATGGCACTGGATTCTCCAGCCAGAAAGACATCTCCTGCTCTTGAACAAACTCGTGATCTACAAGTTCTAAGTGAGAGAAAAAGAAATCTCTCCTGTTGAAAGGCTGGAAACAAGTGAGATGAAGTAAGTTGAAATGGTTCCTGCTACGTTTAGCTCACAATTTAGGCTCTGTGTCAAATAACTTGTTACCAACTTAACCATGATAGAAGTGTTTCCATTAAGAAATAGTCCAGTGGAAACAACTTTGGTTAAAAGACAGATAAACCTCAGTGGTACCTGAGGAACAAACCTGTGGCATGGTGCTGCTGCATGAGCCAGGCATGATGCATATTAGAGGAAAGAGAGGCTGTCTAGTGTCTTTCCATTGCTCAACTCAAAAGGAATTAAGAATAGAAATATGAGTCAAATTTGGGAACTGAATATCTACACAGGCATTGTAAAAAACACGCTACTGCTGCATCCAGTATTATTTCAGGCTACAGACTGACTGCAGATATCAGTGCCCACATCCACTGCCACTGCAGGCAGCGGGAGCTCTTCTATTAACCTTAATACTACAGGCTATAAGGTTCCATAAAAAGCTTGTTTTCCTTCTCCCTCTCTCTCTTCCACAAAACAATTTTTGGCTCATGATGTTTTAGTCCCACCCTTCTGTGTGCATTATTTCAAATTCTTGATATTTCTCATATAAATGCAGGACAAAATAAGCCCTATTAAAACACAAAGACAACTTTCAAGTCACACGTGAATATTCTCAAAATTCAGGAGCTCTCTAAACTTGGCAATTTGGCTCAGTGCGGTATAGCAAGAGAGCAAACCAAAATGTTTGCCTCTCGGCTGCCTAGGTCACAGGTGTTTAAGTGCGGAGCCTCACAGGAATCATACAACTTCAGGAAACAGGCAGTGTAAAGACCAAAGAGTATTTTTTTCTGTGCCCTTTTAACAATAAATGAGAACACAATCTAAGATTTTGGCTTCTTAAAAATTTGGCTGATTTAATAGGACAGAGCCTTTCTGAAACAGAAGCTAAATGAACCCTCTCCACCTCTCCCTTTTGCTCAATTCTTCCATGAAGTTCACTATACTATGAGGGCTATACATAGCCCTCCTCTCTCGTTAAAAGCTCAGATGGTTTTGTACACGGTAGATGTATTTTACTGAATAGCAACTTACGTGTTTTGCAATGTGCTTATTCCTGGGGTAGACGTAGCCTCTGAGAAATAAGGCTGCCATGGAAAACTGGAAGACTCACAAGGACTGTAGGCTGCGTCTTTGGAAAGTGTTGCCATGGTTGCAATGGAGCGAACCTACCTCTTCCTCTGGTTCTGCCATAAAACTTGGAGCCCGTGATGAGGTGGGTGCTACAACCAGCCAAACAAGGGGGCAGAAGGCAGGGAGAATCAGGAATATAACTGCAGAGAGATTCAGGCGGTCAATGGACGAGTGCCCCGAACTGTGGGCAGCCCCTTCAGGAAGGACGGCCGCTCCTCTCAAACCACACAGTGAGCATCCTCTGAAAGGTGAAAAGTATGTGTGTGAGTGCGTGTGTAGGTGGGGGTTGTTGGCCTACCCGCGACAAGGTGAGGAGTCAAAGCTGTTAAGAGACAGATGAATGTTCTCACGGTGAAAAATAGTAAGGGAAAATCTGCTTAATAGGTATGGAAAGACATAACAGGCTACCTGTCGATGATGGGGAACTAAGATAAGCAAAGTAAACCTCTGTAAAAAATCATCTCTTCCACTTGTAAGTTCTGCACGGAAATGTCTGAGAAAAAAAAAAGGGGCTGAAAAACTCTGAAAGATCTCTCCCATGGCAAACTGTGAAAAGCTATAGCATGGAACAAACAGATAAAATGGCCTCTCTCCTAGTACAACACAGCCTTCTACTGAGACACTAACCTGTAAAAATCACAAATTACTTACTTTTACAGAAAAGTAATCACCCAGACAGAATCATATACTCAGCTACCAGAACGAAACTCCCTCAAACAAAGCAACACAAGGATACACACCTTGCAGAGAACACCTCCATGGCTGTGTATGTCTGTCACAGCTCTAAGCGTAAATAGTGTAAGCAATAAGTAATAATGCTTATTTGTCTCACCTTAAAATATATTGGAGACATCCAAGGAGGGAAACAAGGGCTTGTGTAAGCTGCACAGATCTATTTATCCCTGTCTCATATTAAGTATTGCCAGGCTGTAAAGAATCAGGGACACAAGTATCAAGAGAGCTAAAATAAAACAATACCAATGATGGCCACAATAACACATTTATGTTTCTTTTCCTTTTGGTTCCAGAGCTGCTACAGCACACAACATAAGTTTCTGCCGCAAAGCAGAGGACCAGAAACAGACTTTTTTCCTTTCAGATGAAAGCCAAAATTCTTACTTGATTTGCAGAACTGGAGCTTTGCAGAATTTCTACCAGAGAACATCACCATCACAAAAAAATTGTGAGAGCCGACAACACTGTATTACAAAAAGTACACTTATGAAATGAGTAAAAATTGCACACCAGCGTAAATCACAGCTACACCTTGTTCAAAAGGAGCCACATGCTCAATGTCAAAAACGGGCAGAACTCCAAGCGAGACGTGCACTTGTCAATTAGTGGATGAAATTTAATATGTAAGGGAAGGAACATATTGCACAGGGGAGAAGATGGCTCAGGAAGGGGAAACAGCCACGTAACAAAAAATATCTCCCGTTTCCTTGAAAGCTCAGAAAAGGTCAACGGCGAGCAATGGTGGTGGCCATCGCATGGACAGCAAGCATGGCCTCCTCAGGTCTGACAGGCCGGTCTGTGCAGGATCCCAGCCTTGGCAGGCTGGGCCGGTTTCCCAGCATTTAGGAGAATACTTCGTGTGGGTTTTGGGAAGGGCGCTCACGGTTTAAAAGGGGAGACACCGCCTCACAGCCCTGTTCCCTAAGGAAGGCCCATAGGATCACATGGGAAGGCGGCCATGGGGCCTCCGCACCCAGCACCCCCCGAGCCGGCAGGCCTCAGCGCGCCCGCCGGTGGCCTCTTCAGCTCCTTTACGCAACACAAAATAAAAAATATTCTTCTATTCCTCCTAAAAACCCTTCTCGGCAATTAGCCCTGACCCTACAAAGCGTTTTTAGTTCAGGGGTGCCGGATGAAGCCGGCAGAGGAGGGGGGAGCGGCAGGAGAAGCCTCATCCCCGCTCCAGCCGTGACTTTTGGAAGTTCCAGACCGGCCGCGTGCGTGTGCGTGGAATTGCGGGGGGGGGAAGGGGAATACGTGCCGCCTTTTAACCGACGGAGCCTTCGCTCT
>VZSF01002308.1:56947-92756 GCA_013398295.1 Chionis minor
TTTTTTTAAATTTAGGCTGTAATGTGGGTTTTACAAAATCAACCATCTTGAGGCATAGTAAAAAAGAATCCTTTTAGGAAGCTTGCAGGGAATCTTTTGCTTAGATATGTATGGAGTATGGGTCTTTTTTGTAAGGCAGAAACATATCAGAGAAATTAATGGCTCAGCAGTTCCTGGATTCTGAGACCCCAACTTCAAGCTTTTGTGTTGAGTGGGATTTCTTTCTTCTTTTTTTTTTTTTTTTTCTTTTTTCTTTCTTTCTCCTTTCCTCTGGAGTTACATAGTGGGTGTCAGCACTCTGGAAGGTACAGTAATAGTAATGGCAAATGTTCCTTCTGATTGTACAGGTGATTCCCCAGGGGAAGAAAGTGACAGCCTCCATAGTTCTAATGCTGTGTACTTACAGAGATACAGGGCTTGAGCAAGGGCAGGCAAGTTGTCAAAACATTAGTGCCAAGGTCCCTATTTGATATCACTCTGAGGGCTGCACGTACATTTTGCTCTGTCAAAACCCATGGGATACTGCAACCCAACAAGTAGAGCCCAACAGGTCTCCTGATACCCACATTTGTTGCAAATGGTTATGGAGCAGCAACAGCAATGGGAAATTTGTGAAGTACATTAAGGAGGAAAGGACTGAAAGTCAAGTAAAAAAAGATCCAAAGTATATTTGGAACCTTGGAGGGCAGTAAGGATACAAAAAACTCAGGTTAAAAAAAGTAATGAGTTTGGCTTTGAACATGTGGGATCATTTAGACTTGGTTTTGCAAATTCATAGCTGTGAACACAAAGAACATTCATCTCAATTTGTCTATTCAGGCAACTCTGCCATCACAAACATAAATGAGTTCTTTCGAACTCACACCTACAGACATTTGTATGGCAGTAGCTGGTAGAGCCCCCATTTTGTTAGCATGTTGCAAAGCAATGGTGTCTGCCCCAAAGTCCTCGCAGCTGAAACCTGCTCATCAGATGAAGGAAATGATACTCTCATCCCAATTTTATGGGTGGGAAGCTGAATCTTATCCTATCCAAGTGGCTTATCCAAGGTCATACTGTGCACCTCTCTTGGAGAGTGATTGCTGTGTGCTAAGACATGAATTTACAAAGCCCAGCCTACTCTGTGGTAACTTTTTGGGTGATTCTCTTAAGCGTCTGTTAAAGTGCTGTTGTATGACAAAGCTCCATGTGAAGTGTGTGGATTGACAGTGGCCACGTTAGGACATACGACTGGGGCAGAGGAGCTAGAATTGGGTCAGCTGACATCCTGTTTACCCACGTGGCATCTTTCTCATTTATTCAAGCCCTGGGTCTGTGACTAAGGATGAGTTGAGCTCCATAGTCTTTTATTCATTGCTACAGACCTAGGCTGCCTTTGAGGCTTCCTTGTTTTTCCTTTCTCTTCCACTTGCTTGACCAACACAAGAACTTTCTGAAGTACTCAGACTCATTTCTGAAATTTCTTTTTAGTGCCCTGGGATTCAGGACTAGTTTGTCATCACATGGGAGCTACAGTTTTAATTGTGGCTCAGATTCTAGAAGGATTCTTCACAAAGTTTGTTTTTATGGGTTGTGTCAGGCATGAAAAGTAGTACAGAATGGACTTATACTGTATATGAAATTATAGTAATGAAAAACTATCATGTCAATCCTACTCCAGTCAGTCATGGGCATTTTTCTCCAAATAGTCAAAATTTTTGGAAACACCAAGTATCCAAAAAGCAGACTTCCTACTTATTTACTTCAGTTTTGCACTGACATGACCCCACTGAAGCCAGGAGGGCAGTGTTGAATCAGGCTCCAAACATCCTTAGAGTAGTTCCCTCTCACAGAGAGAAACCATAGAAAGAAAAACCGTAACTTCAAATAGTTAAAGAAGGGGAAAACAGGTGATGACATGATTATACTAAGACTAGGTTAGCACTTGTTTTCTTAATGCACCTAGCTCATCCAGTTATCTGGGTCTGAGTACAGAGCTTGCTGCTAGTTTTTCCTAAATGAAGAGCTGTTTACATCATGACTTTGGACACACATGAACTGATTTCTGAGATTTTCTATTAATACTCAGTCATCACTTGTCAACTGTACAAAGCAAGCATGGGTTTACTGGCAGGAGGGCACAGAAGGAAGGCTCCCTGTCATCAGAGTTAGGCAGTAAGGTGTTTCTTTGTCTTCTTTGAGGCTCAGTACTTTCACTGAAGTTGCTCATGTCTTGGTGAGCCAGTCCAACAAAAACATTTTGTGAGATCTCGTCTGTCTGGTTAACCATTAGCTTAAACTGTGGTAAAGCTGTCACAGTTAGCTTTAATAAAAATAAAAGTCAAACAAAGCCAGACAGAATGTAGAATAAATTAATGTTTGCTTGGGAACCAATGCCTATAGAAGAATGTATGTCTACGTTGTAGATGATGGTTGATTATGGGTTGGTCTTGACTATAATCGAGGATGGCACTGCGGCCCAGATCAGTGGTAGTAGCAGGGTTCATGCATTTACAGGGAAACAGGTAAATGCAGGCAGAACTTGACTTGGGTGGTGCTGGCTCACTCTTCTTTTGGGCATCTACTTTAAAAGCCTGCCGTGCTTTTGACGGCTGTCCATGCTCCTGAGCAGTGTCAGGGAGCCATACTCCACTTTCACAGGTATCTAAAATCTCAGTTATCTGAGCTGCTCTGTTCTGTGCACTCCTTTTGTGTCTTCTGAGATAGCATGAGAGAGGGTAACAGTGCAGACTAAGTGCTCCACGCTGTTTCAGATATTGAAACGAAACTGGATATCATGGAAGTTGTTGCTGGAGGTGTACTGTTTCTCACTTTAATCAGCCCTTTCAGTGCTAAAATAGGCACTAAATGAGGAAACAAAATATCTGTGTCTGTCAAAAGCATCTGGAACTTTGCTGTACTTAGTTTTCTTTAAGACCATTAAGGAGGGCTTCCACTATAAAGGGCACTTTAAAACTGACGCTGTGTACACCTCAGCAAAAAATTTCAGTATTTTCTTAGGCAGCAGACACTTTAAGTATAAGGTAAAGCAATATAATGTGATCATTTATTTAATTCAGTCTCAACTCTCCCTGGCTTTCTTCCCTCAAATGCAGAGTGGGTGTCCCTCATCCACTAAACATGCCCTGGATTTTTTTTTCAGTGCTGTGTGGGCAGGTGGTCTGTATGTGACACAGCTTGGGATATCTTCTGTGTTCATGAATGGGACTATGTTTTGGTGGGAAAAAATTCCATTCTTTTGAGGAATTTCCCTCCTCCAGAAATGACCTGTCTGTCATTAAAGCCAGAAGTAATGGTAACACAAGGGAGGGAAAGTAGATTCCTGGAAGATCTTGCAAAGCAGTTAACATGCTGAATTCTTTGGTCGATAGGTATCATCTGTCAGAAAAAGCTGGACTCTGATTCAGGCACTGAATTAAATGAGGAATTTTTAAAATGAGCTCAGCATTCTGAGCTTTACTGGAAACCTGTCTCTTATTTTGGTGTCTAGGATTTGAGCTCTTTTGAGAATCTGCCTCAGAGTAACTCGAAAGCCAGTACGGCGTGGCTTCTTTAGTCCTCTCAAGGCTTTTAGTTTTGATATGAAAATTCTCCCTTGGAAATGCCTTCTTTCCTACTTAAGAGCCAAATTCTTTCTCCTAATACGAGTGACATATAAATGTGTAATAGAGGTTATATATGAAGGCATTTTGTCTGTGAAAGTGAAAGGCAGCTTACAGGTGCAATGGGGTGAGCAAACTGAGAATATCCTCTGTGGTTTTTAAAAAGTTAAGTCATGTACTCCCAGCTCAACACCAGCTGATGTGGGAGGGAGTAAAGTCATCTCCCGTTTCTGTTCCCTTTGAGAAGAGCAGCCCTTCAGGGGTGCTAGCACTCCCTTGCTGGGTGTGCTGAGCTGACAGGCAGCAACGGCATGGAGACACCTGAACTGGCTTTAAAACTGTTAGTTTGGGTGCAAGGAGTATTCTGGCTGTGGCAACACAGAACTCAATAAAAACAGCTAACTTGTTTGCTGACCCAGCTCCTGTGTCTTGATAATTCCCTAGAACATACCCATTGCCCTGAGAGGTCTAGATTTCTTGTTTCCCTTCTACAAAGAACCCCAATTTTGCCACTTTTGTGCAAGATGGTTGCTTTTGTAGTAGTTAGCTGTGAGTTAGTTTTCTTATATCATGTTTGGGCAACTAAATAATTACCCTGCTTTGGAAAATGCTGAGTCTACAACAGCTCTCAGTGAAGTGAAGAGAATTACAGACTACTCAGCAATCTGGAAAACGAGACCTTTTGCTTATTAAATATGGAGCTGGGAACAGAATTTATGGTGTTCATATTTTTAAATTTGAAGCTGCATAAACTACAGCTCTCCACATTTACTAAAGGGCTAGTAAATAACTAGTAACTATTTCTATAAATGACCGATCAGTTGCTACAATGTCCAACAAGTTTTTTGTTTTGTTTTGTTTTTTTTAATATCACTTAAAACTGCCTATAATACACCCATTCATGTACTTTTAATGTACCTTTGACCTCTGTAACATAAAAGTATTGTTCCTTTGTCAATTTTATATCTCCAGAACATCATGTGTGGCCATAATATATTTGAAGAAGGGATCCTTTGGTTGAAATGGCTGCTGACTGAAGTCAGCTGAAGCTAACCTCAATCCAGCACAAGAATCTCAGTTTGAGGACCCAAATAATGGGGCACTGTAGTCTTGTGGACAGCTTAACCAGGCAGAGAACGGAAGCAGGTTCTTTGAATAACCTTCCTTTGTCCACCATCATGAAATCAAAAAGCAAATCTTTTGAAAAACGCTAGGCAATAATTCCCATGGGGCTTTCCTAGACTCATCCATCATGGGGAAAATCCAATTTTCCTTCTTTCTCTATTGTACTCCAAGAAGCCTCGTGACCAGTTAGGTCATTTTAGCTTTAAACGTTAACTTGGCTAAGACATTTTAAATTAGTAGATGCTTTTCAAAATCTAGACTGTAATCTTTCACTCATACCCTAAGAATAATGATCCATACTTATTGTTAAATGCTTAATGATTTTTCAGTGAAAAATGTTTTGTTTATGATGTTCCTGTTGAATAATAATAATAATTAGTAGTTCCATTGTAACAGATTTTTTTAAAGATCTAGGAGGCATGTGACTTCCCCCAGAGAGTTCATTTGAGACTGTTTTACTCTGTCAAAGTCCACTTCTATGGATATTTATATGGTAATAAAGTGTCAGGCCTAGTGTTTCAGTTAGACTATATCCCAGTTACACTGAACTATTAAAACGTTCATTCATTAATTCATTCATTTCCTGGCTCCTTCCAGAATGTCCTACAAAGATATTTTGCCAACCTTGTTTACATAAATTCCCCATTGTGCTTTGCATTTTTATTAAATAAAGGTGGTGTTTGAAATAGCTTGTAAATTGACAGGATACAAATTAGTGGGAAAGCAAACATTGAAGAGTCAGTGATGTCTCTTGGTGAGCTTTGAAAAACATTCTATTTAGAACCATTTGTGCAGATGTATCATTTATTTTTCTGCTTTCCCCCTTCCTTCATTTGTTATAACTAGGGAAATTTGCATGAAAATTGGTTGTGTGGTTTTTTCAACGTTTACCTGCTTTGACTGTTTATTTTACAACTGCAGTTTTAATGCTTGTCTTGTGACATCACTGTGCATTGCAGGAGAGATGACAGTGATGTCACAGAAGTTACAGTTTGTAAGACTGAATGCTTTTCAAGACTGAGGGTGACTATGAAACCTTTCTTTCTCTTGGGCCACTAGTTGTTGCTAGTTGATGGCTGTCATTCTTTTGTGGAGCCTAAAGCCAACATGTAATGGTCAGTGCTTTTGTGTATGTCTATGTGTCACAAAATGGCCACTCTACTGAAAACTTTACTGCAGAAAACCAAGTGTTCCTGGTCATGGGAGATCATGTTTCCTTGTCATCTTTACTCAGGACACAGATTTATTTGTGGATGAGGACTCCACTGATGTTTGCCTTACGTTTTCTGCATCATATCTGTTCTTTGTCTAAATAGTTACCTGTGTCTCTATCAGTTCAAATCCAAAACCTTTCAGGAAAATGAAACTCCCCTTGTCCAGTTTGGGGAGGGTGGGAAACTATGGCTCTGGGTAGAGGAATAAGCAGTAATGAGATGAACTATACAGGAAAAAAAGAAACATATTCCTTTGGTATCTAGGTTTATATGAATGAGAAGTGACAGAAACGGGACAGGGCAAGAGGAAAAGAGCTATCTAATACAGCATATTTTCCAAAATGTTCTGGAATTGTTTGAAACTCCTTAAAAGCACCCCTGCCCAGTCTTTTCCAGTAGAGGATGTACCACAAGACAGACAGCCTTTGGGAAACAACTTCCCTTAACATATTCAGATGGTGGATCTGCTGTATCCAGATGCTGCTTTGGCAGAAACTGGAAGGACGCTGAGCGCTCCCTTCGCCTTTTTTCCTTTACACTCAGACTCATTTCCCACACCTCGAAAATCTCCTACTGAAAGTGACCGACCAGTGAAGTCACAGTCCCTCACCTCCAGCGAAGCAGGAGGCGGCTGGATTGCTCCTTTAGCAACCCGTGCTGGTAGCACACCACTGCTCGCCCCGCGGGGCTTCCTGCAGAGCGGCTCAGGCTGCTGTGGCCTCTCTCCGACAACTCCGTTTGTCACTTCTGTCAGTCTGTGGCGCACACACGCGTACACACACACAGCAGCTGCCAGTGGCCTGGGGGGCCAGGATCCTCGGCTTTTTCTAAGCTCACTTCTGCACACCGTCTGGCTACACTGCGGCCTTTTACCTGCAATAGGCTCTGACCTCTTTCCGTGCATCTTAAGACACCCTGCCGTGTAGCTCCAATGCCACACAGGCATTCACCCTGTTTGCTGGTGTCTCTCCCCCCACTTTCAAATGACCTCTGCAAAGCCCATTTGGTACCAGTGTCTTGGGGTTCTGCTTCTTTTTGGAAGATGCTGGGTTGTCTTTGATAGAAGGGTTTTTATTTTTATTTTTTTTACCATGAAGGAAGTAAAAATGTACTTGTCCATTTTAGGTACATTTGAATAATTGCTAAAAATAAAATGAAAAAATCAGGCCTCTGCTCTGCAAAGTAGTTTTCAATCCCCTGAAGAGTAACATGGCTCTTTCTGACTCCACACAGGCAGACAGGCCTAATTCAGCTGTCTGTTGCATGGTATGTTTAAGTGGTTTTGTAAAACAGTGTTCCCTAAATGTTGACAGTTTAATGGATTTCATTAGTGCCTGCCTACTGGCTGAGGGCTCAAACCTGCCCCCACCAGGGTTAGCTCAGATGAGTTCAGAAGTGGCTGCGTGGAGTACCACCCTCATCTCTGTCAGAGCTGCTCCAAGAGCTGCATCTGGAGCCCTAAGACAAGAGCAGGTGTCTGTCTTCTGCTGTGCCACAGCACAGTGTGGGCAGTGGCTGGTGGTGGATGCATGTAGTCATAGGTCCACTCATTTTTCTTTCTTCTCATTAGGCAGAAATGGCCCCAGGGCGCCATCGCACACCCAAAGACCAAGTGTGGGCCTTCTCAGGATCTTCTTCCAGACTATCCTGCAGGTGAACTGCCTTGGTTCACTATCTTGGGGGCTGGGGGGGTGTGTCTGCTATGCCAAAACATGCTTATGCTTCACCCCTTGTGCCTGTGAGACCTGTAGCTGCATAGAATGTCTAATGATGCTCCAAGTCCACTTTCCATTAGGAAATAATGTTCATGATTTTGTTCCAGTCACTGCCCGGTAAGGCGAGTAACATATGAAATACAGCCTCATCAAGGTAAATAATAGCCAAATCAAGTCTTTGTCTACACTCTGTGAGGTCAGAGGAAGCTTGACTTCTTTGTCTGGAGTATGTATTGGGGCAACATTTTGAAGGGGAAGGCCTTCAAAGTAATAATATGAATAGACAATTATCTTATTCCTTTCACGAACAAAACAAAGAAAAAGATGGTGGTTTAGTCATCTCATTGCATGTTAGACTGTTCCCAAATCGAAGTGAACAAGACACTCCAAAACTAGAAGGAACTTAGTATTTTGCTGGCATGTTGAAAATCTACAGAATGACAATTAGCTATAACAATTACAAACTGAAGGCAAATTCTTTGCTTAAAAATGAATTCTAGCACCTATTCTGTTATGTCTAACGATTTCCTCAAATTTCTTTTTTTTTCTGACTGAAAGTCACCATACTTTGGATGAGAAATAATCCAAAGATGTATTATTCTCCCCTACCCTTCTTGAGAAGTACTGAGTGAGACACCTGTGTCTGGATTAGGCACTAGCTAAGGGAGGAACGGTGCAGACTGCCCCACACTTTGGCATTATGAGCATCAGGACCACAGTGTAGCGGTGCCCTGTGGAGTACTAGCAACTTGCCTCTCGGGTTTCTAGTCCGGTCCAGTTTGATGGTCTTCACATTCCTCAGAAGATTTAGGTCACATTCATTGTTGCATCTCTCTGCTCCTGCGTGACTGCTGTGCTCCGGAGTAGGGGAGGGAAGGCACCTAAGGGAGACACAGCCTCTACCTGTGCAGCACACTCTTTGCCTGGGGACTTAATCTTTCCTACAGCCTTCCTGGGCCAATTGCTGGTGCAGATGAGGCAGTCAAAATGCTATTCATTCATTCCCTAGCCAAGCTGAGTACAGAGCTTTTTAGGACCTGTTTTACCACAACTGCCACTTCTAATGCTCTTTTTTGGCTCTTTTTGTTCTCCAGTAGCAACTTCTTCAGGCATGGTTTTCTATTGAAGCCAGGCAAGAGCAGTGAGACATATAAGCAGGTCTTTCATACTCCAGTAGAGGTCAGATACCTACCTACAGTGAAGGAGCTAATTCATTACAGCATGATAGATTATAACAGCTTATTTGGAGCCCTATTATATAAATCACTTAAATGTGTATTTACATAACATTCCTATTAATTACCACAAAGACTGTAATGACTGTGAGCTGTTCCAGTTTATCTTGTAAATATGTATTTAAGCAATTCTGTAACAGGTAATATTTAATCAATAGACCATAACAGATCATTAATCATGCCAAACCTTTGCATAAAAAGTGAATTTGTACTGGTGGAACGTAATGGATCCTTTGGAGTACCATTTAACATCTTACACTACTCATACGAAAATTTTACAATGCCACTAATGATACATATTAAAAGCCTTAGTGTGACCACCTGTATGGTAGGTCTGTGTATTGACACACGTGAACATATTTTCCTTGAGGTAAAGAAGCCAAGAAGTTACTCAGCAGTGATTCTTTTGGACATTTGTAAGTAGCCAAAAAGACAAGCTCCAAGGGGCTGTACCTGCCTTATTCTTTCTTGGCCAAAAAGGTACTGGGAAAAAATGTCTATGTAAAGTGCTTACATGCTTACCTGGTATCGGTAGTTGTATCTGAGCATCACACAAGAGTGCTTGACAACATCAGTTATGGCAATGGCTCTAGAAGGTGGGGAAATATTGGTCTCACCTTTACCTTAGAAGTAGGGAAAAAGAAAGAGACAGCGTGCCAAACAGGCTTGACATACATATACAACAAAGGGGTCAAGATCTATCCCACTCTGCGCTATTGCTGTTAAGCAGATGACCGTCTGTAATTTACCTGACTGTAACCTGAGAGCAAATGCTGCTGTTTTTATGGAAACTTAAGATATTAGTGGAAGCATGTATATGTTCAGGAGCTGGTGTGTAAGTGGTAGTGTTTTGGTGGTCTTCACTAAACTTTTTGAAACACAAGTGCAGAAATGGAGGTCATCAGCAGGGGACTTTTTTTAAAAAAATACTTTATGCACAGGGTAAATGGAAAAGGGAAAGTAGAAACCTAAAGAGCTTTAAAGAGCTCCAATAAAAATCCTAAGAGTTTTGTTTCCCTCACACAGTACAGAAGACAAGCTGTGTAATCAGAAAGTAGAGAACTTGAGAAGGCAATCTTGCTTTACCTGTGCCAGCAGCCCGACTGATTTTAAACAGACTGCTTCGGAGAGGGCGGTGAGCAGGGTATTTCTGCAGAACTGAATTATGAAGTATTGTAGCTGTGCCACTGAAAATCCACATGATGTACTGCATGCATGCTTGCCAAACTGTCCTGGGAAGCTGGCTTCAAGCTATAGCTGAAGTCATAGCTAAAAGTTAAGAGCCAAATCGTGGTCATGTGAGTCGGCCCGCTGGCATCACGTAGGACTACTGCATGATTGAGGTAAGCAGGGTTGGTTTCAGGCTAGGAATGTAATTCTAGAAACTGTTTGTCCTACGTCACGAGTGTGCCATGCAGTTTGTGGCAAACAGCAGTGCCTGCTCAGAGAGGAGTCATGACTGAAATAGTAAGAAAGTCTTAGTCCGGGACTGTAATGTATTGGCAAAGCTTTATAGGAAGTCTGTACATCAGTGGCCCTGGCCAACTCCACTGATCTCTTGCTTTCATAAGCACTAAATTAACTTGTTTTTTTTAAAAAGCTTTTATTAATGGTTCCTTTGGACCTTTAGCAATCTGTTGTCTAATGCAAGCTTTGATTAAGTGTTAAAAAAAAATCTCTGCAATAACAGTTCTCCTGTGTAATAACTAATCAATATATGCTAATCATTTGCCAAATATGCTTCTTACAGAGAAATGGTTGCGAAGTTAGGTGACTGCCAAAAAAGAAAGAAAAAAAAAGCACAAAAAAAAGGCTTATTTAATTAGTTAGCCAGTAGGTATTTGTATCTGTAAAAGATTAACCAGTTTTGTATTTTTGCCAATTTGTATAGAAATTTTATTAGCTGGCATGAATATTCAATTCAAATGATTTTTTACAGCTAAGTTATAAACCTCTAGAAAACATGGGAGGCTAGCTCAACCCTGAATATAGCGGTGAAGCTGAGTGCTGCTGTAATAAAGTAATCTATTAAAAGGTTATCTTTCATATAAGATTGCTTTCCCTAAGCACCTAAGCATATTAACAACATCTGAAATGCACTGGTAATTATACACACCTCAGAAAAGATTTAAAATTGCCTTCTTTGTCCACACTTGCAAAAACATCTCAGTCACTCTGTGATCTTATTTTACCTATGCACCTTAAAGCTTGTAAAAGCAAAATGGAAGAAGCAATCACCCATCAGAGAAATGCTCATAGATGAACTTTGGCCGTCTCTAGTGGCATTAATTTTGCTCTCTGTGAACTGCACTTGACATCCTTGTAAGGTCTGGAGAATTTTTCCCATTTCTGACTGGCCTACATGACTATTTGCTACTAATTTGCACTTTGAAGATGATGCACTGGGAAAAAGAAGAAATAGTTCATTTAGTCTCTGAAGAACAGCTTTCCAGCTAAATCCTGCAACTTTTTTGGGAAACACTGCTCTTTGCCCGTTTGGTCAGTGCTGGTGAAATTGGCAGTGTGCTTGCATGACTGGGAATTGCAGGAGTGGGTACAGCAGCAAAGTGTGAAGCGTGCTGCTTTAACCACAACACCTTAATGTTTGGACTCTAGGCTCCTTTTGCCTGCTTGCCAACCATGCTAGTGAACCTAAATGCCCTGTGACACTGTTGCTGTCATCTTCCCATATACTGCAGAAATATATTGCTTATAACACAGTAAGAAACATCTATAACTTACTTACTTCTGGCATGGTATTAAGTTTCTGGACCAGGCACCCAGACCAGCAAAACACAATTTCTGAAAATGCAGTCCCACACAGTGGAAGCAGAATGGCTTGAATGATAATAAGATTTTTAGACAAAGAAAGTAATAATACTTTAAAAGTTGTTGTGCCTCTTTCCCTTGTTAGAGATCTGATTTTGCTGTCCTACTTGGACAAAAATACCTTTGATTTTAAGCCCTCACAGCAATTCCATTTTAAAATTTTCAGCCGGCTCCATTTGGCAACTAGGTTTAGGAAGGAACATTTTTATGTGTCTCCAGTCTTCTGGGGCTACTGGTTATTTGGTGAAGAGCATTTGAGCTAATGGAGCTCACTTGAATTCCCCTTAGGAATTAGATTCTTTCCTGAATAAGGGCTGCGGGATCAGTTATCAGCTGTTCTGCTGAATAAACTGAATACCCATGGAGCTTTTTAGCTTTTCCTTTGTGAAACCTATGGCTTTTAGAAAGGTCTGTGATGATGCTGGTGATTTTTATTGTGATAATACTCCTAAATACCCAGGCACAGCTGAGAGTGGTACTAATACACGCCACATGCTACCCGCAGAATTGCTGTGGCAGAAGCATGGGGGTCCCTGCCCTGAGCACTTCATGGTGTTGAGGTTTTCAAGATGATTTGTTGCAGAGTTCTACTTGCTGGGTTTTATTTGCAAAATGGTCTTGTTTCCAAATGTTAATTTTCACAACGGAACATCAGTTATAAACGTATATGTTATTAGAGCATTTTATCATATTTAAGAGGACTTCCTAGCATCTCCTTTGGCAATTTTATTAAATGAAAGTATTCATTTCCTGCTTCAGAAGGGAGAATGCTGTGCAGTTTTGGTTCTAGCTATAGCAAACTTAAATAGAACTTAATGGAAAAATCCTGCAGATTTAAAAGCAAAATGCCGTCTCCACCACACAACCCTCTGGGATGATTCAAAGCCAAATGAGAAGAGACTAGCATAATTTTACATCTCTGTATTTTAGGAGCAATTTCTTAAAAGCTGAATATTGTTTTCACTGTGAAACTTTTACCAGTGGCGAGTCAAAGAAACCCATTACAGTACTTTTGGATTTAACGCTTCCCCAGTCAAGGTTGGTGACAAGTGTGATGGGAGGGGAAGAGGGGAATCTGTTGCAATGATGTATTCCTCTGTTGTATCACACACAAGAAAGATGATGTTGCTCGAAGCATTTCCAGGGTAGAAACCCCAGCTCCTGAACTCTCTCCACTTCTGCAGGTTGGGTGGAAGAAATGCCTTTTCAACATTAAAGGAGGGCAGGGGATACAGTGGATTCTCTGTCATTAGCACTGTTTAGGTCAAGACTTGCTCTACTCAAGTCACACTTGTATGGTAGGTGAGACTAGTTAAGATAATCATAGTGGTCATTTTTGGCCTTAATGATATAGGATAATCCTGCAAGGCATTTGCATAGGATGCTGTCAGCAGGTACGCTTTCATTTTTCAGGGCATTGTATAAATTGTATAAAGTCATATGCTGACTTACAAATGGTGAAAGTATTAGGCCCGTCTTCTACTGCGCTGATACAATGGAGGAATTAATTAAAAAAAAAGAATTCTGGTAAGTAAAGAGGACTAGAAAGTGCCTACTCTTTCACACAGTGCAGGAAAGTGACTAATTGCTCTGAACTAACTTCACTGAAGTGCAGAGCAAGGAACAGATAACACATAAAATGTATTAGTTGCTTTTGTTGCAATATAAAAGGCTGCATCAAGGGATTAGGGTTTTCTGTTCAGCAAAGGAAGAGACCGAGTTTCTTGCACACTCCACGTCTCCACTTTTGCTATAGTTCAAGAATCTCAGGATACTGACAACAATTTGGCAGTGTCAGCAGCGTAGTTTGACAACACACAGAGTGGCACAGCACTGCCCCACAGAATAGTTTCCTGACGTCCTTTCAAGACTGCCACTTACAAGCACGCTGTATGCTGAGAACATTTTTATGGGAACACTCAGGCAAACAAACACAGATGGCTGGAATTGCCCTCTCCCCTCCCCTTCCCTGGTGGGTAATCAGCACTTGTATTAAATCGCATAATTATTGGGGGTAATACCCTATTATCAGGTCAGGCAAGTTTTCTTCATGAAGGTTCACCTGGTAAGTACTGCACGGTGATAGATGAGTTTTGTGTTACTTCACATTACTTGGGATGGGCGCCAATCAAATCACCGCCTGACTTGTGTACCAGGTAATCAGTCACACCCAGGCTATCTAATGCTGTGCTTGCCTGGGCCAGTCTTCTGTGAAAACAGCTGGGAAGCGTGCCATGTCGACTGTGTTCCCGTGAAACGGCAGATAAAAGCGTTTAGAAAAAGTTCAGCCATGCTTTAAGTATGCCACGGTACTTCTGGCGTTTGCAGGGAAAAAAGACTGAGGGCCAGGAGAAGGCTCGGAGACGGAGCAGGCGAGCAGGCAGAGCAGCCGTGGTCACAGCGCAGCGGTTGGCTTTCAGCTGGGGCAGGGGAGGAATGTGGGATGGTTCCCACAGCATCTCCTGGCTTTGGGAACCTCTTCCCTTCCAGCGCCGCATGCGCCGCGCTGCCTCCGAGGGCACGGTCGGATGTTTGCTTGAGAAACAGCTGCAGTGGTTTAACAAGTTACTGCTTGATCAGCTATTTGTTCCTGCTCCCCTCTGCCGAGGTGCAGTAACTGAGTCCGTGGGCTCTTCCAGGCTGTTGCAGCACGGAGGAAAACAGGCTTTGCTTCAACTCTTTGCAGGTACGGACAGTTGCCACATCTGAGTCGTGGGGGCAGAGATAAATAGTTAAGGGGCAGCGACTTTTTAACCAGAGACAGCTGTCTCCCAAACGAATGTCTCACTGTGCCATAAAAGACACTCAACACCATTAAACATTGGGCTGTCAGCAATAATTACAGAACGTGTTCACACTGTTTAAAAAAGCAAAAACTACAGAGAGGAAGAGAAGTGACATGAAAATTCAAATGTGAAGAAACCAAATAACTGCACTTGGAAAAATAAAGTGTTGCTTATGTGACTAGAGAGTGTTGTTCCAGAAAACCACAGTTTAGGAGCAAATTTTGCCAGTGAGCCTTTCACGTAGGAAGTTGGAATGATGAACAGAAAACCTGCTTGCACCTTTTGCTGTTTGCCCCTTTCTTTCTTGAAAAGGACTTGAAAGGGACTTGAAAAGTAGGCAATCTCCACTGGTGTTTTATAACGCTGGTAGTTTAATGTGCATAAAGTAACATATCGCACATATATAAACTCCCCTGTCTACTTCAGTGTACATACAAGAAATGGCAAGGTACATCTGCTCTGTGGAAGCTAGACAGTGTGAAGTCTGTCGCCGTATCTCTTAGTCAATGAGAGAACACCTTCAGTAGAAGGCAACACGTGGCTTTTTACTTAGCGTCATCACAAATAATGTCTCCAAGGGCTCCCAGTCAAAGAAACCGATGAAAAAATGTGGGTTCTCAACTGGTTTATGTTAGGTGTTGGCTTTCATTGCAAAGTCAGCTTTGAGTTTCTTCATCCTTGTCATTTTGCCCTGTCTGGGCAAGGCGTGATGGTAAACCCATGGGCACTTGCAGTGGGCAGAGGAGGGGGTGTACTGCTGCAAATGTATTCTGTTTAAGTGATTAGATTTAAAACTGCATCCGGCTCTCCAAAGAGAGCATCCTTTTGATGCTCTACAGCATTCTATTTCAGATAACAGTAAAAAAAAAGAAAAAATTTGCAAAGATCTGTGTAAAATGTTATGGAAGGGCTATTTGTATTCCTTGGTTTACTGGCTTAAGTAGAAGCAGTTTAGAAGTGCTTTTTGAGCCTTGAATTCTTGCATTTCTGTCAGCCCTTTGTGGAGCTGTTTGGGACTGCCTGTGACCGTGCTTCTTGCCCAGCACCCTGGTTTTGGCATCTCTGTCATGGGCTGACAGGTTCCAACTGGTTTTTGACACATTCACATGAGCTTCAGGAAGACAACAGGTATTCACTTTGGCCACGCTGTGCTAGGCACCGGCACCAGGTACCTACTCTATCTGTACCAAACACCTGGAGCAGAGCAGCCATGCATTGGCAGGACTGACAGTGCAAGCTGTTACAAATGCTTCTGGCATTAAACCCTACGTGGGTACCCGCCTATGCCTGCCAGTGCCCTGCAGCCTCCCACCATCTCTCGCAAATAGTCTTTAGACTCTCTCAGAAGGACTCTTGGCTTCCCCTGCATGCAGCAGCAAGGATTTGGTAACAAATCCTTTCTCCTGTTTGGAGCAGGATGTCTTGACTGGGAAATACAACTGAAAGTTTCATGCAAATTGTCTGAAAAGTGGCAAATCAGTTCATTAACCCATTTACAAAATCAATATATCACACAGGGAGCTGAACAAAACTTGGCAGTTCTGCCTATATCCCCTTTGCACTTGAGGGGCTACTGACTGAAAAAATAAGAGCCCCTTCACTCTGCCCTTAGCAGTATACAGCAGCCATGGACCTCGCCAGGATCTGCAGAGCAAGCCTTGCCCAGTAAGTCAGCACTTGTGAATTGTGAATAGGATGTCCAGCTGCAGGAAGGCTTTTCTTTAGTGGTACTGGAGCTTCGTGTAGGAGTAGGCAGATCTTCCTGAGCCCCTAGTGACACAGGTCCCAGAGCCCAGGATTACGTAGGGTCAGTCCTCCTGGTAGTTCCAGCCATGACAGAGAGGTGAATCTGTTATTAAATCTCAAGTATATCATCTGCTTTCTTTTGTATCAACCATAGGATTAAAAAAAATACATCACAGGAAAACCCGTGTTTCACAAACGCCATCATATTCTTCTGCAGAGTGGCTGGTTGAAACGTGGAGCTGGAAAAGTGCAACCCCCCATTTAGTGCTTGGTAGGCTCCTCTTGGTATTAAGCACTGACGTTAAAGGATATCGCTTTCCTGCTGACTTCAGCGAGAGGTAGGGCTGTTTAAAGAGTTTTCCCTGGCGTTGGTTTAGTTATATGCGTTTCCATGTGCAGCAGGGTTAGAAGACTCAGCGCCCTTCCTGACTCTCTGCTTCATCCCGGTGTTTGAAAGCAGTGGTGGGGGGCAGCAAGGGGAAAAGGAAGACATTAGTACACAGCGAGAAGCTGAAACCAAAAGACTGCATGTTCCCACTTCTCGGCAACTGTGAGTCACACGCGTAAAACACATTTGCGCGCCGGTTGTGCGACTTGTCCCTAGAACGCTTCAAACTTTTTATAGCTGCTCCCACTTGCTGCAGTGTCACCTGCTGGTGAGATCAAAGTACTCAATAGCACGCTCCCCCGCTCCGTGCTAAACAAAGTCACCGAAGCCCTTGAAAACTCCTACAGATGTTTCCTCTCTGAAGACAAAAGGATATTTTTCTCCCCTCCCTTCCTCGTTCACACCAAAGAACAAATCCTATGCCTTGCTGAGTTTGTACCACCTCAGATTAATTGGCACTAATGCAAATGTTCGTGGCTGTGTGGGGGATGTTGCTGAGAGCATAATGGTTGTCGTATTTGCTTGCATGTGGTTACTCCACTTCAGCTGTGTAATTCATTGCTTTATAAAGTGCTTTACAATGCAGTACAGCACAGGAAGCTAATCGTATGCCGTAGCAGACAATACAGCAGAGACTCGGAGAGTTACTGCAGGTCTCCTAAGGCCCGTGCCCTGAAGTCCCCAGTCCTTTTTCATCAAAAGTCCCCCTTGAGTGAGTGTCTATTTTGCCACCTGGAACAAGCTCTTAGAACCGCCAGAATGTCTGGAGCTTTTCTGCTGGCTCCCCGTGGGATTCCCTTTCATTCCTTTTCGGTCTAATTCCTCTTCCCTTCACTCCCACCCTAAGTTTCTCTCCCTCTTTTTAGGCATCTTATTGGCAGAGTACTCCAGGCATAGCAGTATGAAGGATGTACGAGAATTTCCATTCTAAGGGGGTTATTTTGAGTTGCTTATGTTTCTGGCTGCAATTTTAAGCATTTGATATCAAGCCCAGAAGCAATTTTTTAATTGGAAAGTGTAAGCTGACATAGGTACAAGAACAAAGATTTCTTAAGAAGTGACACTTCCAACTGTGCAATTTTGACAGTTCCCATAGACGACTGGTGGATGTGGGAATGGACTGGTGTTTGGTTCTGAGGTGTCTCTTGGCTCTTCTAGTGCAATTGATTGCTACTGGCTGGTGGTCACAGGGTGTTTTCTGTGTATGCCAGACTCCGCTCTCTAGGTACCAAGCGACGCTGGTACCATGCTTCCGTTTGTAGGTTAGGAAATGTTTCTCTCTTTCACCAATAAGGCACTGAGGAAGGAAGGTGAGCTCCATCGCTAGACAGTTAAAATAGAAAAGCTGGCATGGAAGGCAGCAGTGAATTTGCCCAGTTGGTGCGAGAGTTTTTGCCTTGGCCTAGTGTGCTGGCCTAGCAGAAGCTGAACCATGTAGAAGTTAATAATTTAATTCATTTTCTAAAAATGCACGAAATTCTATTAAAAACCCTGCATGACAAGACTATCAAATTGCAAGCACTCAAAGGCTAAGGAAATGACAAAATTGAGCTTGCCTACCCAGCCTTAATTCTGTTTCCTTGCTTGTATAGTTACAATAAAGTTTAATTAGATTGTCACATATTATTTTGGGGAGGTGTTGGAGCTGGGCTCCCGCCTTGTTCATTTTGCATACTAATGCAGCGCAAGGCAGTTTTTCATGAAACACTGAGGGCCAGAGTCCTTCACTTACTGCAGGGGCTGTATGATGTGTCATAAACAAGATTGGTGTTCGAGGCAGGCAGGAGCTGTGTGGCACACTGTGAATGTAGAATGATAACGAAGAGTTTGGGTAGGGAAGGGGTAACCGCTTACTCCTTCACCTGCCACCCACCAACTGCTATTCCTGTTCTTTGAGTCCACAGTTGAGGAATACCAAGCTGATACTCCCATACAGGCTACCTTCCTAGCATGTGTATATCCCCATGCTGCAATTGCCTGGGAACTATTCAGCAGAAGATGTCAGGATGTTGTGTCCTAATTCAGAGACCAGTCCTGAGGGACACACTGACCCTCTGAAGTGCCCCGTGGTAAATTACTGCTGTGGGAATGACAACTGTTCCACATCTCACTGGGTCCTTCGCTTTAATAATTATAATCTTGCTGTGTGGTTCTTCAAAGTTAGAGAAGTTTTTTCATAGATAAACACGCTAAGGATGCCTTCTCTTTTCATTCTCAGGCAGTAGTAAACATGAAATTCTGTTTCATGCAATAGAGTTAATCCATATTCAGGCAGTCATTACTGTATCCAACAGATGAAAGGTTTATGGCCATTCATTTGAGGGGTAACTTATCAGTCTTCCTCATTTGCAGTTAAGGCTGGCAATTGCTCCTCAGATAAAAATTCTGTATTTCCCCCCAAATGTTTTTCTGTTTGTTTCTGATTGGTTTCAAGTGCTGGAGTGAGTTTTCCTTTTAGTTACAAATGTTGCTCTTTGAAATTGGAGCGAATGACAGTAGAACTTAAGCATAATAACAGAAGGCATCTCTGCTCCTGTAATTTCACTTGCCTCCTTCCCATGTTCTTCTGCAACTGCAGCAAAATGCTGAATAGCTTCAGTATTTCATCTTCAGAAAGCTAGAAAATAGAGCCAAGGACACTGAGCCACACTGAAATGAGAAAGGGCTCCCAGAGCACTGAGAAATGTTCCAGTTCTTTTAGGTTCAGCCAGCCCTTTTCTGTTTGTTGCTTCAACTTATGTAAATTACTAGAGTTCAAGTAGATTTAATATTTATCATCCAAGACAGGAAGGGTCAGCCCTCCTTTCTTCTACATTCCCTCTACTGGAAAAGTGTAGTTTCAATAAAATGTCAGCATCTGTGATTTAAATACATTTCAGCAAGGATATTTGCAAATTATTATTTCTGCTGTCCTTCCCCCAAAGTGCCTCTTATTTTTTCTCTCTCAAATAACAAGATCTAAGGAGTAAAGCAAGATGACCACAGTTGCTACATAACAAGGCTTAAAGTCTGTTTCCTTTTTTAAAGCTCTTAAGGTTCTTGAGAGTCTTTGGACAAATTGCTGAATAAGGTATGTCACATTAACAGCAGTGATCCGTGAGTGTCTGGCAGGATCCCTTCATGAGATTGCCTTTCTAAGACAAGATAAATAAATGAAGTAGCAAAATTATTTACTTGTTCATATTTATTATTTGGAGACATCACTGTTTGCACTGAAAGAATATGTACACCCTATTGTGCCACACGCTGAGCACCGTCAAATCCTATGATCTCTCCTTATTTCAACAGTAGATGAGAACATTCAAAGCTAGATGTGATGTCAGTATAAGAGCTATATGAAAACCCTGTTCTTGATTTGCTTCCAAAAGACCAAGTCTTGGACTGGCCTGGGACATGGTGGATTGTCATACCAGCATTTTCTGATAGCATCATCATTTCATACAGAATACAGGCTTTTGTTAGACCATTACCCCAGCCGGTAACAGAGATTACATTTTTTTACAAAGCAGGTTGAGCACCACTGCACTGGTTCAGTTTGTGAAAAGCAAGTTCTCTGCTATTCCACTCACTTTTCTGGCTCTTCACTCACTCTTCAGGATCGCCAGGCACTTGACTTTCTTTTGCTTTATCCATCAAGTTCAGAATATGCAGGGGGTTCTGGACATGCATGCATTCATCCACAAGTTTTTAGTGACATGCTTCAGCTGCTTTTTTGGGTAGGTTTTGTCCTGATGTTCATTCCTCTTAGTCCTGGCTTCACTGAGGACTGCAGGACTCATTTTCTGAGCACCTTTCCTGGTTCTTGCTCTCTCGCGGGTTAGTCCCTGACTGACAAGTCCTCCAGGGCTCTGCACTTACACTCATTCTGGGACAGAGCAGAAGTTCAGGGATGCAATTGTCACTTGTTTTAGCCTCCATTTCCTTCTGTCATGGGTAATGATCATGTAATCAAGACTTCATTTTTTTATTGCAAAATGGCAGGTGTGTTTATCCTATGGCTTATATTTTTCTGGTCTTGGTGTATTTTCACGGTTACTGAAAACCTTATCTGGAGAAGGTCTAACTGTTACTGTTTCAAATATCACTGTGAAATCTCATGTATCGGTATGGTACATGCCACTGACTTTTTCACTGTGTTACCTATATCTCACTCCTTTGGGATGCGGCGTATAACTTGGAGCCTGCGTCCTGATGCTGGGCCTTGTAGGCAGCTACTAGAGGATGAAAGGATCTTCAAGTCAGACCATTTGGCATGGGGCAGGGGTCACAACATAAGAGGCTCTGATAGCAAGCAGAGAGTGGCTGGGTCTGACTTTGCAGGCCAAAAGCCATGCTAGATGTTCTACCAGGTATGGTCTAGCCCTGTGGCCTTCTCGCCCTTTAAGTGACTTGTTACATGAGAGGACTTAGGGAATGTTATGCATTGGGAGAGAAGAAAGCTGAGATGCCTGTCCAAACCAAAGTCACTGTGCATCATCATGACTCTGCTAGAAAATTTGGTGGTGGGAAGGAAAATGTCACATTTCTTCCTCCCATTCAGCTCCTTAAAGCAACACATTAGGGCCTTATTACAAAAAGAGTATTCAAAAATCCACCGCCTCCCTCGCTAACATAGTTTTTTGCTTTCTCAAGCTTTTTGTATTTTCATTTTGCTTGAACCCTTCAGATGCCCTCATCCGTTTCACTTTCAGCGCGCAGCCCCTCTCTGGCTCTCTGGCAGTGGGCCGAGCGCCGCGGTGTTTGAATTTCCAGGGCTGCGGAGGAAACTACTACCTTAAAAACAAACAAAGCAGATACTTTCTTCTCATAGGCATCATACTGTAAGAAAACTCCAGAGCATGCAAAGAAATGAATATGAATGTACGTGTGCATTTGTCCCTCTCTGATCAGTCACAGCTTGTTGAGGGAAGGCTGTGCGTGAGGGAGAACTGATTGAGCTCAGTGCCACAGCTGGGCTGGCAAACTAGTGCCTGCAGGGGCAGCACAAGGGAAAGAATTAAAATCAATTGCAGACAAAATCTTATACTTCCTTTTTAACAGGCTGCAGCTGGGGAAGCCGGGGAAGGAAGCCAGTGAGTGGAGTGAGGAGATGCACACGCACAACTGCAGGGTGCAGGAGGAAACAGTGTTTGGGATGGGGAAACTTTAATTTAGGGATGAGGAAAACGGCAAAGGGTTATAGATTTCTTCCCGGTTGGGATCGGAGATCGAGGACACTGCTCTCATGATGAACGGAGAAGAGCAAAGCCTCTGTCTCTTCCTGAGAGCTGTTTGGAGAAAGTGGAAGAGATGCACAGAGGCAGAGAGCATGATGGCTAAGATGGGGAGGAGACGCTGGTGTAGGAGAGAGGCTGGCAAAGACACAATGCGTTGGGGCAGCCAAAGAAGAGAAATTTTGCAAGCTGGCTGCTCTAGTAGAGTGAGGGGGCAAGGGTTGTCAACAGTTGTTGTACGCAGTTAGCTCAAAAGCTGGGATGTGCTCTCCCTTTTGTTATCAGCATCAGTGCTCCAAAGTGCTACTTCCGTAAGACTGCACTGCTTTGAGCTATAAGGAGAGGAGGAAAAAAACCAGTCGTATCATGGCTTTGAATAGTAATGGATCCATCCAACAGCTAAAAAAATTACTGCCAATAAGCGCAACTAATTTATGAAGAGTATACAGTATATATTTGCAGAACAGCTGTCCCCCTTTCTCCCCTCTCCTCCACATTTTCCCCTTAAAATCTTGTATGTGACCATTATGAATGTCTGCTAAATAAATGGTAACCCTTTCCTTATTACTAGCTAGGGAATACGGTCGTTACATCTGAGCAGTCATTAGGTACATACTGTTTTTGTGGAAGCAAATGCAAAACTTTACTGTGACTGCAAATTAACTGGGTTCACCAAACACTTAACAAGTTTCCATGTTGAACTTCAGTGTCCTCCAGGGCCAGGTGGTTTTTCTGTGAACTGTGTGTGCAGGACAGCGGAGACAGTGGAAGTTTGCACAGCTTGTCTAGTGGTTAAAAAACCACCAATCCCCAAAATACAATCTGAGTTTAATTCACTCATTAGATGATGTGTGTGAGCATAGATACTAAAAGTGCTTTAGATTAGATGTTATGCATATCTGACCTGAGAAGGTAGCCAAAGTTCAGCGTACTGCGGCTCTTTTGTTAACAGGAGGGATGGATAAGGCAATCAGGTGCCTTAAAGACAAAAGGCACCATCAAGACAAAATCTTGTATTATGACAAAGAATGCACAAGGAACTGCTCCCTTGAACCCATGAGGGGATCAGGCAGGAGATAATCTCTTTACACACAGGGTCAGGTCTGTCTGCCCCAGCCCCTGCTCGTCAGAGGCTTATCCTTTCCTGTTTTGTCAGAATAGTGACGGCGTCTTTTTTTGTCTTCCTCCTCAGCTTTTCTGGTCTTGCTGTTTCTGTCACGCACAATCTCTAACAACATAATTGCCTATGAGACCTCTCTGTCCACATGTGTCTTTGTTTTGGGAGATGGCATGTAGTTATGTTTGGGGTGGAGATCATTATTGTTTCAAACATCTGGCTTCATAAAGAAACTTAATGGCTTCTCTGAATTTATTCTGAATGAAAGGATGAAGTGTTACGCCCAGCATCTTCCACTAGCTTTTACCCAGCTTGTAGCAATAAAACAACTGGAAGCCACATAACCTGTCAGGCTGCTTATTAAAGAAGATGTCAGGAGAGGACTATTAAACCTCTGTACTCGGAGGGGTACATGTGATGCCTGACCTATACAGCTTGTCTTGCTGTTTCGCAAGAACAAAGTTCAGCAAACTCCTTGTCTTACAGAAAGGGGTAGACACTGTAGACGGAAGAGCAGAGAGATGTTTCCCTTAAAGCAATGGCAAGGATTGCCCTGAAAGGGCTGTGTTGCTTTGACCTTGACTGCACTCCCCCCTGGCAGCAGGCTGTGGGCGCAGGGCTCGGAGGATGCAGCCAGCACTGTTCCTCCAGAGCTGTGGAGTTTTCAGGCAGGATCATAGCTCATGGCAACTTGACCTCTCCCTGTGCACTGGGGGGTCACGTGTAAATCAAATCCCCTTGACCTGAGAGGTGATGACTTTGTGTGGTGTGAATCAATATATGTCCTGTAAGAGCGACTTTGAAATACGTATCTCTTTAATGTGTGTGCAGATGGGGAATTATATCATGTAAATGCTAATTTACACACAGTGGAGACACAAGTGAGTAGTTTGTTCATCCCCTGACACCAGAGGAGAGTCCTGGATAGAAAGTACATGAGATATTAAACAGATCTAACACTTAACCTTAGCTGGCGATGCATGTGAGAGAGACACCATTACTGCTTTGGCGGTGGTGGGAGAACAAGACACTCGGTGGTGCTTCTGAAGGTTTGCAATACGGTGCTAACAGGGTGTGAGTGTCAAGGACCTTGTACCTCAGCCACGGGAGCCCTTTTACTGGATGGAAATTAAAGAATGGAAAATGCAGGAAAGCTGCTGTGAGGAGCCAGCTAAACAGATAAAAGATGATCGGTTCACGGGCGGCTGTAGCCCTGCTTCTCATTTCCTTGCTGAAAGGCAGCGATGTGCTCCCCTGCAGAGCCTTAACTTCTGGTTGTTTGTATGGAGGGTCTTAGCGGCTTCTGGCAAGTTGTGCATTCCAAAGTGGGACTGAGCCAGTGGAAGAGAGCTGCTCAGCAGCGTGCTATAGAAATGCATTATACTTGACATTGTACAGCAGGGTTCCTGACGAGAAACAAACAGAAGAAGTGGCGCTCCATTAATAGGAAAAATGGGTAACAATATAGTTTTATAGGCCCTGTCATCCCTGGATCTTGCAGGATATTGTAGAGAGAGGTATTAGGTAAAATTAGATAATGTGATGCAAGGATTATGGCCATTTTACAAACAAAAGGTTCACTGAAGAGTTAAGGCAGTGCTTTCAAAAGCCTTTCTGTGTGCTCAGTTTTGTATGTTCTTAATTCTTAATGGTTTGTTATTTGGAGAGGACTGGAAAGTGAGTGTGTATGCGTGTGAAAGCAGAATATTGCCCAGGCTATCTACCAAGCACATCAGCAACATGGAGCAATATGGGATTTACCACTGGCATTTTGTGCCCAGCCCTCTTGTTCTGTGACAGTCAAAATTTGCTCCTCTACAGCTACTGTTGAAGGCATGGGAGACTTGAATCGACGAGTGTTGAAAAATCAGGCTGAAGTCACAATAAATTTAGTCCCCAAATGTGGCAACTGTGTTTGAGAAAAAAAACCCCAAAACCAAACCAAAGCATAAATGATGCCTTTTTCACTTCAAGGTGAAAGACGAATACACTGTAATCAAAGGGAACACAGCAGTTTTAGCTTCTCCACACTGCTGCCCTAAATGTAAATTATACCACCTTCCAGATAGATACCACTTTTGATTTTGCCCAGTCACTTGATATAAACATTGCACCATCCATGGCTGAACATTTAATAGTCTCCCTCAAACATTTTCCTGTGATGTGGAGTTACTTACCGTGTTGTAATTCAGAGATGTGCTATTCTTTTATGAATGTGTGAGTATTTGTGTTTGTTCCTGTGTTAAGCCCTCTGTGCATCAGGTTTATGACTCTAATGGTCTTCTCAAAAGAAACACCTCATCAAATGGAGCAAATTGAAAAAGTACCCTCATCTTTGGAATATTTTTTATATTGCTGTGAACATTAGTTTTGCTATTTAAATTAATGTTCTGTTGTTTTTTATTTTGTCCGTAGTACAACAGAGACAAATTCTGCAATTAAATCAGAATAGTTCATTACAGATGACACTAATAATTGAACAAAGACATTGGGAAATATCTCTTCTTCTTTACAGCAAGCGTGCACGATTGTCAGAAGGTTATACTGGATATGAAAAGTCCTATTTCAGTAAAGGAAGTGCATGAATCCTTAATCTGGATGATGGGAGAATGTTGCTGGCAGGAACAAAGGCCATTTCAGAGACCCAGAGTCTAATGAGTGGTGAAAAAGAGTAGGAACCAAAAAAGAAGCCTCCTTTTACTATAACCCTATGACAGTGCTATAGGTTTGGCTGAGATATTAGGCCAAGAGTTATAGGGACATTTAATCATATATCTGGGGCCAAAAGAGCTGAGGAATATTTATTGTTAGCGCTCTTATATCTAGACTTCACCTCAGTATTTCTTTCTGATCCCATTCCTGGCAATTAATGTGTAAGAGAGGGACCACATTAATTTTCAATCCAGAAATAAGCGGTACCTTTGTTCTAATATGCATAACATCAGTGCAGATGAAAAGATAGGAGGGAGAAGGAGACTACCATAGGGAAGGGGGTCAGAGTATTTTTGGAGGCAAGCTTTAAAATACTTTTTTCACTAAAGCTAAGAATCGCAATTTAGGCCACGTTCACATTAAGAAATAAGATGTAATGTTTCTTCTGCAATTCAAAGTTACGGTCTCTCTCTCTGTCCTGCTATGAACTCTCTGAAATTACCCACTGTAGATCCCAGTAAGAGGAAGGAAAATTAACCTGTACACTTTGCTTGAAGTGCCCACATTAAAAAAAAAAAAAAAGGTCAGGAAGGGATTGCATCAGCAGAAATGTTGTTATGGGGTAACATTTTCATAAGTGCCCAGCTGGGATACCAGAAGCCTGGTAACAGCTCCTCCGCCTTTGAAGGGGTGGTGTTTTGCATCAGTCTGTCCTCAAGGTATGTGGATGGCTTCCACCAACGTGCGCTGCAGCTGCACAGTGTAAATGCAGGCCTGCGTAATTTATTTCTTACCTGCTATTAACAGCTGCAACCCCAAATTTACCCACAATGACTTTTTTTTTTTGTCCTAAGACACAGCGCGTTTTCATCTATCACTGCACAAATACTTTCACTGGAAATTCCAGGTATTTGGAAGCCATTTCTGCCTTGGCCACCATTTTGGAGGATATGGGCAAGCTACGTCTCTTGAATTTGTGCGGCCCCCTTTAATGGGCATTGCAGTTATTTGCCTCCCAAAGAGGTAATGAGGTTTGCCTTGTGAATACCTGGGAAAGCATTTGGAGATAAAGGTCTTCATATAAATGTCATCTAAAAAATATTATTATATTGGACTTCAGAACAACTGAAATACGGGGAATTTGGTATACACTAAAATGAAAAATTAGAGGCAGTAATTCACCACTAGAGCTTCCCGCTGGTTCCGGGCTGTAATGGAGACAAGGGTCAGGCATCTATTGCACACTTAAATTTTAAACAGATTTCTAAAGAAAATCTGGTGGTAGATCTGCTTTATGTGATACCCTTGTGTACAACTAATTGCAGATTTTGGAATTCCTTTTCCTGGCACAGAATTTTGCAATGGCAGATGTCAAAGTACTCCACAAAGTTCATGGCTCTTGTTCTGCAGATCAGGGAATGCCTTGGCTTTAAATGAGAAGGATCACCTGGGGATTAGGGATGGATGGCTGGGGACAGAGCTTCTGCCTCAGAATCCCAGGGGAGCTCTAGCCAGGAGACTGTTTTGCCTCTCTGAAGGGGAATTTGAAAAACTCCCCAATTAGCATTTGCCTGAGCCCTGCTTCTTGCTCCTTTTTTACTTTCTTACAAATGTTAATTTTGCTAACATTGTTCAATGATATCTTAAAAATATCTTTGGCACTGGAGGCATTTTGCACTTCACTGTTTTGTTGTCTTTCTCAACTACTTGCAACGAGTCCTTCTTTTCCTGAGATAACAGCCTTTCTGAGGTCTAATAGTTCAGTTCCTAAATATTGTGTCCCTTTTAAAAAACACGCCAAAAGAATACAAAATGCTATGTATAATACAGTATTTTGGAATATAAAGAAGCTTACTTGGATTGGTATTCCATAATAACATGATTATTTCTCTCAAAACCAGTGCTACTTATGTTGTTTCCTGTTTGAAATACCCTGCTTTGCATTTTTTTTAAATGTATTAAATGGTTTTGCCCAGCAATCTACAGCAAAAATATTCAGAGACCCCTGTGCATTTCTGCCTGATCTGCTACATTTCCTTTCTCCAAAAGAAAAAGACCTTGGATGCTTTAGATACAGCAGTCAGCATCCTTCAAAAGACAAACTTAAAAATTAGCTCTGATGTGATATAACTAAAATGCTGATGGTTCAATTTTTAGCTATTCAGGGTTGATGATAGCTGAAATAAACCAGTTATACAACTAGAGTTTCTTTCAGTAGCATATTTGAGCACATGCTTAAATTTGCGCATGCATGTAAGGCCTGAGATTTTTAATATTTCCCTAAATAAGATCTTTAGTTTCCTGGGAGCGTATACACAAGAGATTTCCCTCAGCAATATGGATATTTCTCTGAGCACTGCTAGTGCAAAGGGGACGTGAGGCTGAAGTTTAGGGGAGGGCCCTCTCAATTCCAATTTCTTGAGGTTTTGCCTTAAGCGTAACTTTGCTTCAGAAGGTTGCATCTCCTTCACTCTGGCTTTCTCTTGTTTGGTTTGGAAGATGTAGCTCTGTATTTCCTTAAGTCCTTATTAATGTGGAGAAACATTCTTTTCATGCTCGTAAAAAACAGACGCATCCCAGCCAGGCCCAGAACATATGTGACTGGTTCCATCCTCTTTACAACATATTGCTGTGTGAAATAAGGAACATGAGACAATCATCACTTTCCAGTCTCTCCGGACTGCGATGCCAGATAGAAGGCATCCATCCATTTTTCCCTCATCCTTTTTTTAGTCCTTATTCTCCCATACTGATTAAATTTGAATAGCCATTTTGTTGCCAATTCTGCTAGCTATGATCATGCCTTCTTATGCTGTTAAATGAAAATAGCAGAATCAGGCCCTTTGCTTGCCTATTACTGGCCTGGAGGTTGAAATGCTTCGCCATTCCCTTTCTTCTTTTGTTGTTAATAAATAAGATGTGTAATTCTTTCATTTAATAATTTTGCTGTTGAGGTTTGATGGTGACGACATTCTAAGAATCCAGAAGGAATTAGTCATTTTGCAGTGCCAAAGCTCACTGTGCATAGGAGGGTGCTACTAGTGATGCAAAAAAAAAAAACCCCACAACAAACCAGGCAGCAACATTTTTATGATTTTTTTAAATGTCTTTTTTGTTTTGCTTTAATATAAGGTGGTATATTGACTGTAAGTGGTCATATCTCTGGCTACACAGAATAATGGACTGAGGTCTTCAGACAGGAAAAAATCTCTCTGGGAAGATGGCATGCTTTTTCTGTTCTGTTTCGCTTTTTCTGTTTCTCTTTGTTCAAACTGCACTGCACTTTACAAAGCTTTGCACATACAGCTGGACATACATAAAACCAACACCTCACTTGCATCTACACTTTATCTTTGTAAATCATATCGTTACTTGCACATGTAGTTGTCCAGTTTACATACGTACATATAGGGCTCTGGTTCTGCACCTTTAAAATAAATAGGAGCTTTGCTATTGAATTTGGTGAGTACCGGATAAAATCCTGTATGTACAGATTAGACATCCAGTTTCATGTGCCTTTTGTGTCTAGTGATCTTGAAAATATGAGCTCGGCTTGGATGCGCTGGGCTGCTGGATACATTATCCAATATTTGTCCCTGAGTGAATAGTCATTCTCTTACACCAGGAGAAGATGTCTAGGTCTGGCTCGCTGGCAGTAAAGAGAGAAAGAAATTTTTACCTTTCCTCCATTGGTTCAAACCAGGAGTGAGTGAATAAATTTAGCGAGGCACGTAAAATACGTTGAAAGTTGAAAGGAATTAGGTTTGCAGTATAGGAATAGGATACAACTCTGAAGTCTATTCTTTATTTCGCTCCCTTTCTTCCTGATTTATTTACTGACTTCTGGGCAAACTTGTTTGCCATGTGGTGCAAATCGAAATGAAACCGATGAATTTCTCTGACTGCTCGGGGTACCTACTGTCAGAAAATCTGCAGAACTTTTAGAATTAGCAGACACACAAAATGTTTATCTCACTTGTTAGCTTGGTAAAAGCCCACTGACTTTCTGAAATCACAGCAGCGAGCTGTAAATGATGTGTGAAATGAAAAGGCTTTGCTCACCCAGCAAACACAGAGAAAATATTGAGGAAGCTGTGCTATTCTGCCTGGGCTTGGTGGAAAGGAGGAAAACAGTTGTGATACATGAAGAATTAAGGCCAGAATATACCAGCAAATACAGAAAATAAATCAAGTTTGCTGACATTTTTTATTTTTCTATGCTTTTTTTTTTTTTTGCTTTCTGTCTTGCTCTGTTTCTTTTTGTACGGAGAGCTGCATCGAGGACCGGCCAAAGCTGAGCGGTTCTGGTTTGTGTGACTTGCATGAAGTTTTAAATTTGAAATGATCGTTGATTTGTGCATTATGTTCCAGTATGTTCTACTGCATCAGGTGCTTTGTTTTGTTTCTGTCCACGTCTCTGTGCTTTAGTGGGAAACAGCTTCAGCAGGGAGTCTGTGATAGAAAGCTGCCTAAAAAATTGAGTGCCAGTTCAAGGGCAGGATCATCCCTCCTTCCTGCCTCCTACCTTCTGGCTTTCTGGGAAGGAAGGCGGAGCATGTTGGGGTTAGAAACTTGAATGAGACTCAAATTAAAGGATGGGCCACACTGTAAGGTTAGGCAGAGGCATACATTTTAAAGAGCGTACACTTGCGGAAGAACCAGATGCTGAATCCGTTGTGGCTATCAACATCCTAGTGGGAAAAGGAGGAGAAAGGGGTAAGGTGAGAACTGTAGGCTCTCCTCACCACTACTGTGTGCCAACAGGGATCGCACAACTCTGGCCCTCCCAAAGTTCACTCAGTTTCCATACCATCTGCCATTCCTACCCCCCATCCTTGTTGGCGTAACCCCACTGAATGCATGTGGCCCTGCGCATGCGGGAATAAGTAGACACAGACTGTTACATGGCTGCTCCGTCTCAGCATTGATCCAGGACAATATGAATACATCACTAGCGTGGTAGCTGTGGCTTGACACTGTACAAGGGTGGTAGCATGGCTTCTGGAGGGGGTCTTGCTTGCACTGCCCAATTCCAAGTGTGAGCGGAGCAGATGTGTGGTTGTCTGTCCATGTAAATCTACTTTAAATAGTGCCTTGTTAGGTAATACGAGATTTCAAACCCTTAGTGTAAAGATGCTAAATATTTATACCTGTCCCAGGATCCAAACTTTGAATTGAGGCCTTTTTTGTTATAATAACTTTTATTTACAAAAAAACGAAGATGCTCTGTTGCAACAGTTCCTAACAGTACAGTTTACAATATTTTTTTTGCTGTGTTTTGGCTTGTTACCGTAAAATACTGTGACAGATGGAGCATCATCTGTCAACAGTTCCTATCTGACACACAGTAGAAATTATTGCTACGATGAAATTATTGATCCTGTATCTTTACATTAAGGAGCAAGGAGGATCTCATACCAGACTGAATAAAATCAAAAGCAGTCTAGTTTAGGATCCAAAAAGGATTTCACTCTAGGAAGACCCTTAGTGACTGGAGGTGGAAAAGATTTTAGTCTTGGCAGACACAGCTACAAAAAAGCTAATTTCTCTTCACTGTCTTATTTCTTTCTATGATATGTCAACACTAGTATGGATGTATCCATGAATCTTTCGTGTATGTTTTTCAGGCAGATAAGAACTAGGGTAGATGTAGGATTTTTTGTGTGTTCAGTGCATTCTCTTTGCTGGGAGCCAACACACTTCTCCCTGTAAGATCTTGGAGTGAGAGGAAAGCCTGACTAGCCAGGCTTGCTGTCAGGAGAATCATGAGAGACAAAAGCATCATGAAAAACAATTAACAAAAAAGATTTGGGTTTCCAAGAGTTGGCTGGCACAAATACGGATGTGGCACTAATGTGGCCTAATGTGGCAGCAATTATAGTGCTAATGCCCTCTTATTAGTGCTTAAACCCAGGATGCCTCCTCATTTTAATGACCAGTGGCTTTTATCACTGATTTGCTACATCATTTGCTAATACTCTTGGTGTAAGTAGTTATGCGGGCAAAAAAAGAAAGGACTAAGCTAAGTGATAAGAAGGAAGGAAATGTGAGGATGTGGCTCTTACCAATTATGGTCCTTGTGCGTAAATGCACCTCCTTAGATTGACCCTAGTACCAGAGAGGACAGCTTGTCTGATCACGGGAGAAGGCAGCACATGTCACTCAGCAGGTAAAATGTCTTGTTTGTGGTATCCTGAAAGTACTAGAAAGCTGAGGTGGAAGACCCAGGCTGTTCTCCATGAATTTTTGCTCCATTTGTGTGATATTTAAAGGTTTGTACAGGTTATAGCTGAATTAGCCCATTCCTTAAAGTTACCCTGCCTAGTACTTGTAAGAAGTACTTTCTTCTTATCCCTTCAGCAAATAGTGGTGGGTTTTGGAGCTTCATGTGATTATCTCCAAAGAAAATATGCCACCTGAACATCTTCAGCCTTCAGCTAAAGCACCTGTAAACCTTGATCTAAAAATCTCGACAACATGGTTTTCTTGGGGCATTTGTTATTATGGCTTTTTGCTGGGTCAGAAATACAAAGAGAGAATTAATTTTTCTCTGCTTCCTGATTAAACTAGAAGGACACAGGCTGTTTACTTTTTAATGAAAAAAAGTTCAGCCACATTTGTGGACAGTGATTTGGATTGGTTCTTATTTTTTTCCAAACCTGCCTGTCCGTTTCCAACAGTGAAAGGGAAACACTGTTCATTAGGTGATTAAAAAAAGTTTAGAGTGGCTTGGAACTGCACTGTGGTGGATTTTCCTGCCAGAGAGTCGATTAGTAAATGCTTTTATGGGACTCTTCACTCTTCCAGAGTGAGTAAGTCCTGCATCCACAGTCTTGCAAAGCAATCAGCTGTGAATGGTACATGAGGAAACATAGGGGAGGCATGTGTGGTGTGTGTTCCAATGGGACTATTCCCTAGCCACCACTTGCTTTGGAAATTGTATTAAAAAGTACAATTGTTGGTCATTAGGGTTAGCCTTGCAAAGCAGGCATGACAGCATTAGCAGGAAATGCTTCCTTGATTTCAATTATAATGCATAAATTATACCCTTCTTCTGTCTTATCCTTGCAACATTCAACAACAGCATTTCCATCTCGGTCTGGGGAATAGGATTTTGCACATGGTATAACTTCCATTGCCTTAAATAAGGCCTCCACAGTTTTATCGCTGAGCACTCACAATCTTCATTATTACAGTTCAGCCAGCAGAAATTAGTTGCGTTTAGATCCCAGTAGGCCATAGGACGCATGCAGCTTTGAGATTTGGCTTCCATTTAGCCTTGGGAAGCAGTCTTAAAGCTTGATGATTGAATTACAAGAAATACTCACACCCCTCTGCCAACATTAGAGTAAAAAGCAGAGCTGTCCTGGGGTGTGAGAAGCACGGAAAGAGAAAGATGGGTCTAATCAATCCTTGTTATAAGACTGAAGCATCTATGGGAAAATCCAGTTCCTCTGAGTTGCTTTCATCTGGCAAAATCATTGCATGGAAAAAGGTTGAGATAATTACATAGTGGACGTCAGCTTGTTATTTACAGTGGTTTATTCATGAATCACAGAATCAGAGAATCACAGAATCGCTTAGGTTGGAAGAGACCTTTGAGATCGTTGAGTCCAACCATCAACCTAACACTGCCAAAACCACCGCTAGACCATGTCCCTCAGCACCACGTCTACCTGTCTTTTAAATACCTCCAGGGATGGTGATTCCACCACCTCCCTGGGCAGCCTGTTCCAATGCTTGAGAACCCTTTCCATCACAGAATCACAGAATGTTAAGGCTTTCCATGAAGAATTTTTTCTGAATATGCAATCTAAACCTCCCGTCGCGTAACTTGAGGCTGTTTCATCTTGTCCTATCACTTGTTACCTGGGAGAAGAGACCGACCCCCACCTCACTACAACCTTCCCTCAGGTAGTTCTAGTGTGATAAAGGTCTCCTTTCAGTCTCCTTTTCTCCAGGCTAAACAACCCCAATTCCCTCAGCTGCTCCTCATAAGACTTGTTCTCCAGACCCCTCACCAGCTCCATTGCCGTTCTCTGGACACGCTCCAGCACCTCAGTGTCCCTCCTGCACTGTGGCGCCCAAAACTGAACACAGTACTCACAGTGATGGTGCTGTACACTCACAGCACCATCACTTCCCTGCTCCTGCTGGCCACACTATTCTTGATACAGGCCAAGATGCCATTGGCCTTCTTGGCCACCTGGGCACGCTGCTGGCTCACGTTCAGCCAACTGCCCACCAGGACCCCCAGATCCTTTTCTGCCTGGCAGCTTTCCAGCTGTTCCTCCCCAAGCCTGTAGCGCTGCCTGGGGTTGTTGTGACCGAAGTGCAGGACCTGACACTTGGACTTCTTGAACCTCATACCATTGGCTTCCACCCATTGATTCAGCCTGTCCAGATCTCTCTGCAGAGCCTTCCTACACTCAAGCAGATCAACACTCCTGCTTAATTTGAACCCTGCCATTGAAGCACATGGAGCGCAAGTATGTAGCTTGCTGATCTTGTTGTCCACACATGTGAAACTTTATCTGCCTTCGTCTGAAAGATTTATAGTATTTCTCTGGCTGGCCTGGGTAGCAAGAGCTCTGAAGCCTCCCTGAACATGGGTTTCACCATGCAAATATGCATATGAGGTTCTTGATGGGCTTGCATAACTTCTCGTAGTGCCTAGACTAGTTACCTCTCCCTTTGCTATGATCCTACCTCCAGTTACGGTGCAAAACCAGCTCATAAGTATTAATGAGCATGAACTATCTAGCCTATCAACTTACCGTGTAGAATCAGTATTTCCTTTACCTTTTGTATTGAAACATTTCTCTGTGTGTGTGTGCGTGTGTGTGTGTGTGTGTGTGTATGTGTTAGCATCAGAGGGTTGTGCTGCCTTGCCTGTGTTTAGCACGTATCTGCTGGATGAATATATCTCAGTTGAAATGCCTGTGTGCATGACAAGAGGAGTTTCTTGACATTGTCTCTGTAGAAGGCTAAAATTATAGCTCCAGAAAAAGAATGTAAAGTGTTCAAAATGGCAAGAAAAATTGATCTGATGTTGAAAAAATACAAGTGTCTGAGTTTTCTTCCAAAGAAGAAAACCACTTAACACTTAGAAATCTGCTATTCACATCTTTTAACTACATCATTAATTGGAATTGTTCCATATTTATGTCTTAATCAGTTCTTTCCTTCTCCTCAGAGGAAGCAGCAGTTTTCCAAATTTGGTCCTGAACCTTTTAAAGCCTTCATGTGCATGACAGAAATGGCTAATCCAGAGAAAGCTGTTGCCTGCTTTTCTGTTTTCATGTATTCACAATTTCAACATATTAGGAAATGCACCTAGCACTAGTGAAACATTAACACTGAAAGCTTTGCACAGTGGAGTGCTGACTTCAAATAATTTTAAGCTCTGGCACGAATAAAAAGTTGTTTTCAAGGATAAATACTTGAGAGTTCATGTTATAAGTTTACCTTCTTGTTAACTAGGATGATAGAGACAAATATTCCTTGTGATCATGAAGGAATAGGAGACATTGTATTCCCTTTAAATTTTAGAAAGACAGAAAGCTGAATTGTGCCATGCCATCCAACAGGTGCTGACCAATGACCTGTAAGTCAAGGATTGTTGTGACTGAAACGTTTTAATGCTGAAATAACCCAAATTGGCTTTTTATCCCCATTCTTCATAGGCAGGCAGCCCTATTTGAATTGGTTTTGTCTGCAAATCTCTGTCTTTCTGAATGTCCTTTTGCTACAGAAAAGAAGGAAATTTATGGTGTGTTCAAGGAACATGTTAGCTACTGTATGATGTTCTAGACCTTGTACAAACTGGAAAAAAAAATCAGTATTTTACATTTGTAAAGCACTTTCTGTTTGTCTCGGCTCACTGTGAAAACATGAACTCTGAATTAAGAAGCAGCACTACTATTATACCCAGCCTTCTGATGGGTAAACTAAGGCAGTAAATGCTGTGAAATCATGAACTCAGATAGGAACAAAATCCAGGAACAAGCTTAGAAGACCAGAAATATCTCCCATTGCCTGTTCCACTGTATCAACAGAATAGATAAGAATGCAGCATTGTCCTTCCTTTCACAATTTCTGTTGTGATAGACAAATGTGTAATGTGTGTCATAAAACAAGTTTAGACCTCTAGACCTTTTTTTTTTTTTTTTTTTTTTATTTTATTG
>VZSF01002308.1:92762-145408 GCA_013398295.1 Chionis minor
GTGTTAAAAAAAAATTTTACCCCTTTACCCTTTTTTTTTTTTTTTTTTTTTTTAAATTATAGTTGAGTAGTAACTCCATGTCAGGAATTGGAGACATGAGTGACTGGATTTGGGAGTCTATTTTGTATCCCAAATCTGCACAAAACCTTCCTCATGTGTGCAAAATGACTGGGGGCTTCTCCTTATCACCACTTTCCTGCAGCTTTCTTGCAGTGGTAGCCATCAAGTTCCCACTCCATGGCTACAGTAGGTGTGACAAAGAGTGAAGCTATTCTACATTATGTGCTACTGTTTCCAAGTGGCTTGGGATATTACTTTGCACTTGAATGTTGTGTGTGTGCCTTCAGCTAATAAGCAAGTGTTTGGCTCTGAGAGGTCTTAATATTTTTCACAACCAGCAACCATAAATAGTGGTCACTGATGCACAGACTCCAACTGTTTGCTTGGCTGTTTCCTTTTATTATGAACGTTGTGTTTTTCATCCTGAGTACGCAGAACATCTTTATGATTTCCAACGTGCCTTGTTAATCTGGGAGCAGGAGCGTTACAGAGCAAACATGCATGTTGGAGACCCCAGGGCACAGGTATCCCCGTACCCACAGCCCACCTCTTGGAAGTGGAGTAAGTCCAGCCATGCCATAGTTGCATATTGCCTGGAACTGCTCTTTTTGAACTTCTTCTCAAGTACTGAGTTAGATTGAGTCTGTAAACAAGGTATAGTATCTTACAGAAAAAGGCTGTGGCTACCTTGAATATGATACGGGCAGCTGAAATATTGCTCTGTATCCTTCAGTAATGGGACTGTGCTGTTTATTCACTTTACCCATCATCCTGAAGCCTCATTCCTAAAGCAGCAATATTCCTCTTCCTTATTTCTTAACATTGCAGCATTATTCTAAGTTTTATAATATCTTCCACGGTTGCAGTCATACAGAATTCATGTGCTTTTGCCCACAATACCCAGAATGGAAAGACCTGGAATGAAAATGTAATTAAATCGTATGCAAATAAAAACTGCTGCAGCTGACTTCATAAGAAGGAGACTGTCATATCAAATACCGTATTGTATTTGATTTCAATATTAACCGATAGGATTAGCAGAGATGAAATTTACCTTAGAAAGGTGAGCCTGCCTAGAGTCACTGGTGAAAGGATTTCAGTGGTTTTGCAGTTTTTGCACTCAGGAGCTTTTTTGTTCCTTATCTTGGTGCAAAGAGTGCTGTTTCATGGCAGCTGAAGGTTTCGCTGCCCTGGTGGTGCTGCACCCGTGTCTCCATCCAGCCTGGTCCAGCAGGTGGCCTGATGTCTGAATACAGTTGAGGGGACTCATCTGCCTGCTGCCTCTCCTGCGGTGATGCCAGGGAAGGGCTGGGGAGTTTGCTGCTTCTGCTAAGTGGGCTGTGTGGGTGGGCAGCCCACGGAGATCGTGTGTCCCAAAACCTGGCTGCTGCCTGGGAGCTGCTGGCTGCAGTCACCAGGCTGCGTACGCTGGGGCAATTCTAGGGCATCCTTTTCTTGTACCAGCACTGTACCCTGTAGATAAGGAACGGAGGAGGGACAAAATGCCTCTCCTCTCTCTCTGTGTTGGTCCTCGTGGAGCAGTTAACCAGCTCTTCTGTTACCGTCTTGCTTGAGTTTGTCTTTCACAAGGCTCTGAGAACACGTGGTATGGCTTACGAGCGCCTTGCACCTCACGCACAGGTCTGCGTGCTGTGGCCCCATTGGGCCTGGCGTCACCTGGTTTTCCCATCCCCATGGGAGCACCAAGCCTGGTCCCGTGGTGCAGGGACCTCTCAGCCTGTGCCATCTCCTGGTGCTGCCACGCTCCCAGCTTTTACACCTTGAGCTTTTACACCTCAAGGCATGCTCTTCTGACCTGCTGCCTCCATAAACACTTGAGTGGCTTTGCTTTCTGTGTGAAGTGCCTTGGGATCCTGGTATGAAAGGTGCTATAGAAATGTAGGTTTGATTTAATTTGGTTTGATTTACAGTTTGGAAAATTAAAATCTTTCTGCAAAGCTAAGACCCCGGTGCAATTATTCCAGCTTGCTTCTGCCGCTTGCAAAGCTACTTGCATTCCCTTTTGGATCACTGTGGATTTCCTTGACACATTTACACTCCTGTTCTCAATAACTCCATACCCAGCCTCATGCTGACACTTTCTGCCTTTCTCTCTCTTTTTATTTATTAAAATTACCTGCTCCACAGGTATTAAACATAACCAAGCCACGCAGAATAGAGGCCAGACATAAAAACATAGATGACTACATTTTTCCCCATTATGATCTATGACAGGCACTTACTCCTTTAAAAAACTGCTACACTTTCAGAGCCTGGTGATGTGAAGACCCCAGTACCATCAGAGATTTAAAAAAATATTGCATAAATTTCCTTTCAAATCCCTGTACTTTCCAAATTTTCTGTCATTATTTCTTTACTATGGTATCACCCTCCTTAATGCTGGGATCCTATACTGGCACACACTCTATGAACCCACAGGAGTCGCCCCAGAAACCGCACACTTAAGCAGACAAAAATGTTGACAAGAAAACAGAAGTACAAGAGAGGTGAAGTGATTTGTTCAAGGCCACAGAGCAGCTCATTGGCAGGGCTTACCATGGAAGACAGGCTTTCTGGTGCCATATCCACTACAGTTACCTGCCTCTAAATCTCTGAATTCATCTTTTAATCCTTTGGCATTCATGAAGATTAAAAAAAATTACTTTACTGGACTTGAGGAAACCAGATGGTCCCTGAAGTGGAAAATATCAAAGAATACGACCAGCACTTGTAAAATGAATTTGGCTTATTTAACGTATTCCTAGCAGCTCGTACCTCTGCAAAGAAATACAGTAACCCTGGTTCTCCTGCCAGCATTTCCTAATGTGTGACAGACTTACGGTGAAGGAGAGGAGAAAAATGGGAATGTTTTTACTTCTTACCACAAAGATTTGCCAGTGCATGATATATAGTAATAAATGGTGAAACTACACTCAAACCTCGGCAGCTTGGGCTCTACTTTGCAGTTAAAACAAGGAAGCTAGATTTAAACAGCGGAGAAGTGTTTTGGGCCAGAATATGACTTCTTGGTGGTACAGTAGCCAGAATAAAAAGTTCAATAATTAATCTTGCAAAAATGGGGTGCAGTTTTGGCACAGGCAGTTTTTCAATGGAGACACTGCACTTCCCAGTGCTTTAAACCAACCCCTTCTCTGCTGGCTGATATAAACAAGCGAGGCAGAAAGACACAGCACATGGTGAAATATAGACCTGGGCTGGGTCATCCTTAGATGACACTGACACTGCTTTGAAAGAGTCACTTTGGGAGGGATTCGTCTCATCTGGCTTGTAACAGGCATCAAATCCAGGTTTGTGGTCTGAGGCCCCTCTACAGCGGTGGGGAGACTCTCTGCGGAGAGAGAGTCCCTTCAGAGGGCGATTCATCCCGCCTGCCTCAGGTATCCATCTTAGGAAGGGATGAATCCTTCTCTGGAGGGATCCCTCACTCTCCACTGAGTATAAAGGGAGCCTGGATGACTACTGCTCTTTTCTAGCTGCCTGGGCTTCCAGGGAGTTACAGCTAGGGGAGATCAGTCCCACATCTTCATGTCCTCCTTCATGTTGCCATCAGAAACGGTAAAACCTGCCAGGGGCAGGCTGGCAGTCTGTGCTTGTGAGTGTTGCACACTCCAAGTTTTAGCAGTATGTCCTACGTCCCTCTTGCAAGTGCCTCCGGAAGAGTTGGCTTCATTCCTGTTGTATCCGTGGGTTTCTTTACAGCCTCAAAGCAGGCTGCTAGGTGGGGGAATATTTTTTTGTGTCAAAACATGATTTCTTGGGGAAACATAAAGAGGACACAGCTGCAACAAAATGGAGAGACAGCTGGGGATGTCTATTTATATTTTTAAAAACTGCAGATGTATGTATGCATGTACATAGAACTGCTCAGGTGAGCCAGGATGCATGGATTAATTGAAACCTACACTTTTCAGAATGCAATTTGAGATGTACTTGGTTTGATGTTATATTTGCAACCAACACTATAGTGTTTTGGGGTTTTTTCTGCTTGGGAAATTTCAAATGTGGTATTTGGCTTTGTTTGGAACGAAGGCAGGTTTTTTGGAAGAGAATAATTTCCTGCAAAAGAATATTTGGACTCTCAAAGGCTCCAAAAACTCATGTAGATAGTTTTATCCTGCTGCTCTATTCTTGGTGTGCTATTTATCTTCCTTCTTAGCATGCTGTGTGTGGCAGAGCCCCATCCTCTTGTCATCCATGTATCAGGGGAGCCTTGGTTCTGACTGGGAGCTGCAGATACCGTCCCATTAAAATTAATAAACAGGAACAGTGGAGGTTCCTGAAGAGACTATGATAAACATTTGACCAAACTTACTCTGTTTTAAATTGTGTCAGCCTTCAAAAACTAGCGTCTTCACTATCTCATCCCTCATGCTTTTCTATCATGTCTCTGTCATGTGCTGAAGTTACCCGTTCGCTCTCAGCCCACTTTTCTCCCCTTGTCACACTTACAAGGTGGCTGACACCTTTTCTTGTCCTTCACTGACTGACGGCTCCTAAACCAGGCCTGGCTTTCTGCGCCTCTCCCTGGGGGCAACCGCCGGCTATTCTCAGAGTACGCATGGGGATACAGGCATCTTCTGCTCTGCGAGTGTCGAGTGGTGTCAGGTGGGTGTAGTGACTCAGAAACAGCTTCTTCAAAAAGAAATTATGCATCGTTCTTATTATTTTGTTCAAAAAGGAAAATACACCTTTTCTTTTTTTTACACGGTTTATAAAAGCATGTTGTTTGTAAAAGCAATTGAGGTCTGTGTGTATAGTTCCGCTTCTTAACCTTTAATCTTCCCTTTCAGGTTTTTGGAAGTTCTCCTCCACCCCACCTCAGGCTGGCATTCTCTCCCTGCTTCCACGCATTCCCTCACCTGCTGAGGAGCTGCATGTGACAGTATATGAGCAATCCTGGTGATGTCCAGTCTCCCCTGCTGTACTCCAGACTCAGGATCTGCAGTGATTTAGCGTCTTTGTTTCTAAGCTTAGTTTAGGAAAGATTAAACTGCTCTTAGCATGAAAGCATGAAGACAGTCAGTCTCCAGCAAAGAACTTCCCCCCCCCCCCCCCCCCCGCCCCAGGGACTGTCATGTTTGTTACTGTTTAGCCCTTCCTGGTTGCTTCTTCTAACAAGCTCTTGACTTTGCTGGATGCATTGAGGCAGGAGAATGTGTGCTTACTGGATGCATAAGACTTACTGAAAACATGCAGAAAGTCCCTACCTCCCATCTCCTCTCCTGGGACTAATGGCTGGTAAACCAGAAGACACCTCCATGGCAAAATGAGTTGTGGTAGGTGTATCATTTCAGATGTTTTCCTGCCACAAACCCTAGTCCCTCCCTCTTGCCATCTTCCCTTGGAGCTTTCACCTTTCAGGTTAGTCCCTTGTTTTTGTAGGTAGTAGCCATACTGACTCCACCTGTTGGAAATCCCATATACAGGGAAGACAATCTCCTTGTACTGTAGCCACTTTCCCATAAATTCATCCATTGTCTCCTCCTGGTCCTCTCCCTTCCACGCCAACAGATTCTGCCCCTGAAACCTTCTAAGAGAGGCCTGAAGGAGGTGAGTTACGACAGGGAAAACTGGGAAACTGCCACGGCTTTGAAGTCAAGACAGTTGTGCCTTTGCTGTGGCAGGAGGAGTAAAATGTTAGTAAAAGCTAACATTAGCCAGATTTATGGAGGTCTTCTTCCCCTGGGAGGACCTCGGACCCATGCTTCCCTGGGTTTTCAAACTGCCTGAAACAAGCCTCTGAAGAACTCAGCAGTGGGTGAGAGAAGGTCTGATGTGAGGCAGAAAGAGGAGGGGGTCTAAATCATTCCCCTCTGAATGAGGTACCAAACAGACCTGAAGCAGCAGCTGAGACTTTGGAGAAACCAGTCAAATGTATTGTTCCTTCTCCTGAGGGAAAAAAAAGTGAAAAAAATCAAGGGCATCAAAACATTTCCTTTACTTTGCATATTACAAAAGGCACCAAATGTAGAAAAGAAGAGGAGCAAGTAGGCTGATAAGAGATTTCATTTCATCCCCCTCAGGGTGCCAGCTTACCAGTGGTAACCTCGTGGTCTGCTGATGTCATTCGCACAAAGCAGTTACTTCTGAAGAGACAGGTTTCCTCAGATTTTACCATCTGAGGAAAAAATAGAGGAAAAAATTGTTTGAAAGGGAAAAAAATGTTAAGGTGTCTGTGTTTTACCAAAAGCCTTTGTAGGAGGTTATTAACTTCAAAAGAAAACTAAATTTATCATAACTTCTCTCCCCCCTCCCTGTGTTTCTGAAAAGAGCGCTTGCTGTGATTGTCTGAGCCATTAAGGGCTCCTGGAAGGGCAACCAAGTCCCGCGCTCCCACGTCTGTGTGCTTACTGATTTATAAACCTCTCTGTAGGTAGAAAGAAGAAGGTGAAATTTCCCCTTTAGTGGCAGATGGGCTCCAAAGGCTAAAATACAATTATTATGCAGGCTCTCAACATGTGCCAAACGGGAAGAAAAATCTACCTCTAAGGTACCACATGAGGGAAACTTTTTTCTCAAGCTCTCAAGGGAGCGGCGACTTCATCACCCCAAACTTTTTCTCCTTTTTGAACAATGATTCCTGGAAAGAAAGACAAGGTTTAAAAGTAGTTTCCAGAGGTGAGCCATGGATACCACCTGTTCATTTTGAATGTTAGCCCAGGATCCACACAAACCTGCTGCACTGTCCATGTACCTGTGTGATTTTGAAGAAAAAATTTTTAAAGTGTCTGTGCTGTGGGACTGGCAGAGGGGAGATTCGTGTTTTCTCTTGCATTGCGCTAAAACCTGTAATCTGAAGGAGACAGGAAGGTAGCTGAGCTGCTCATGCCATTGCTGGTGCAAGAGAGTTAATCTGGCATGAAGCAGAAGGTGGAAGATTTTATAAAAAGCTCCTGCCATGTGGTAGTGGTTTCTGGTGCCCAAATACGCATTTCCTATCAGTGTGACATGTGCTGGCTTTATATTCAAGGAAACCTTCTCCTCCCAATGCCCTGATCAAATCTGCTTGCTGCTCCCACCTGTATTAACCTGATCCTTACATTCCCTGGCAACGCCACAGTTTGGCAAAGCTCACCTCTTCACGTCCCAGCCCTTCTCTCCTTGCAGCAGGTAGGCTTATATTTGGCAGCTGGTGACCTTTTCGGGAGGCACAGGTTTAAGATTACGCAGTCAGTGCTGACCAGCTCTGATGGAAACGGCACCAGGTTCGCTGCTGGCGGGGAGGCAGGTTGTCCTCTCCTCAGGCACACTCACCTGGATGCTGTCCGTGAGGTTGGGTTTGGTGCTGTAGAGCCCCGTGGTACGAGGTGACGCTTCAGGCAGTTTCAGGGTGAACGAACGCTCGGCTGTGCCTGACCTGGCGAGCATGGGGTGAGAAAATTCAGGAAGCCTTTCCTAGGGACACGGGCGTTTCAGCTTGGACGGGTGGCTGCCAGCCAGCCCCGCGAGCACCGCCAGCACTCGGGAGAGGACGTGCAAAGGCAGAAGACCAAACTGGCTGGGGCTGGTGGGAAGCAGGTCCCACGGCAGCAGGGAGGACGTCAGGGTAGCTGCCGCGGTACTCGCTGCCCACGGGCACCCTGCAGCGGACAGGGAAACAGCAGGGAGAGTGTGGAAAACAAAATAAACTCTCCGCACCGGCTTGTGCTTGTCCCCGCTCCAGCGTGCGCCCCAAGTAATTCCTGCCGTGTTACCGGATGTGTACCGGTGCAAGTGACAGCCCAGCTGGACTCGGTGTTTTTCGTGCCTCTGGAGTAATAGCGGTGCTTAGGAAATGGGTAGTTAAAAAGCCCACACATCCCTGAAGTAACCTTCGCTGCAAAATAAGTCACTTAATTAGCATACAGTAGATACTTATTGTTAAGTGAGAATGCCATCCCCTCCTGCGGGGATTTGAGTTAAACACGATGATTGATAAATTGTTATATTCACACAGTGTCACTCAGTGATATAATCATGGCTTTTGTAAATATTTAGTCAAGAGAGCAATCCAGCTGTTCCCAGCCAGGTTTCATCCAGTGTCAGCCAATGTTCAGTGCTGCTGATTTATTTCATGTGTTGCTTAAGCCTTGAGTAAGATCACATTTTTATGAGTCTCGAAATACCTATGGTAATAAATAGTGAGAGTGCTGGAGCTAATGACAACAGCAGAAATAATTATACGCAAAGATATTGCTCAGGGTCCAGAATATGACCAAGTACTTAACTATTTGTAGTTTTTCAGGACAACTGCTTAGCAGCTTTTGTCTAGATTTATGGAAAGGCAGCCCTCACCAGATGCCATTGAAAAGAGAGGCCGAACAGAAACTGTTTTTCAGAAGGACACCAGCATCTCCCAAAGCTCGACTTAGCTGTTGACAGAGGGCTGAGGTTTAAAGCAGGGTTGGGCGAGGAGTGGAAATTCCATTTTCCAAAGGATTTCAAGATTTTGAAATTTACTTTAGGTTCAATTTAGAATGAAAGTCCCAAATTTTGAAATTCCTCCTGACAGATCAGGGTTCTAGGAAGGATTCACTCTGACTCAACTGTGCTGGTTTTGCCATGCAACATGGTACTAAAATGCAAAATATACAAATACATTTAAAATGAGAAGTCCTTTTAAGATGGAACACTGACACTGTTAGCTCTGAAGGTGTCCAAACCTGACATATTCACAGTGTTGGAGCCTGCTTGTGTTTTTTTCCCTAAGACACATTTCTGCAAAACTGACAATTTTGTGAGGCATTTTGATTTTAATGAATCTACATTTTCTGATATCTCTTCTCTGACCACGTTCTTGTTTGAAGAAACACCCAGGCAACTTTTCCTCACTCATCTGTCTCACTTTTATTTTGGGAACTCTTCAGGAATAGCTTTTGTTCTCATGTCAGTTCTTTGTTGAGGAACTGTCTGTCGTGATGTCCTACCCCCAAGACTTGGAAGTGATTCATAAAAAAAGAAAGTTTAAAAAAGATGACACCTAGTTTGGGTCGTAATGCGTATTTGAGATAGCATGCTTCACCCACAGGACAAGATGGTAGATGCTGAATTTAACTTATTCCCAGTAAGGAACCTCTTCAGTGACCCATATAGACACCTCTTACTGACAGCAGAGGAACAAATTATCTTTACTGGCAAAGTTTCATTTGCAGGAAATTCAGCTTTTTGTTGCCTCTTTGTAATTTATGTTGTCTCTTGTTCAGAAGCAAGTAATAATTACAGGGTGTTTCTAATTCTCCCGGGACCATGGACATTTTGAAAAGAAATACAGTATTAGCAGCAGTGGGGTAAGTGTCTACGCGAAGGTAAGCTTAGATCGGTACACACACAGCCTTTTGCTAACTTGAATCTTAAAGCAGGGGGAGGGGGACGACACACTCCAGGAAGGGAAGCAAAGTCTAGGAGGTGCCTGAAAGCAACTGTAGCTCACTGACAGAATGAGGTGAGGTCGTCCTACAGCACCACAGACGGAGCAAAGCAGAGACTTTTTATTCGTTGAGTGCAGGGAAACATCTGAGGCAAAAGAAAAGCTATTTCAAATGGGCATTAGCATGCCTGTTGGCACTCTCAGGCTGATATCAAGGGTGCCCTTGAGCTCAGAGCCAAGTGGAGGTACACCCCTCGAGAACCCGAGGTGACAAAGTGCAGGTGGAAATGCTGTTCAAATGTATATTTAATGGACATGGGGATAAGCTGTGTTCCAGCCAGTGAAGGCAAAAAAAAAAGCACACAAAAAATCTCTAACAATATCTCGTGGTCGATAGCACTAATGGGAAGTAGAACTTCGAAGCCACTAGAACTGCTGTAAAGCCTAGAAATTCAACTGCAGAAGTGAGTGGACGAATAGCAATTTTTAAACCCACTGCCCAGTGGCTCATGTGTGTTACCCTTTGTGCCTGAAACATGGGGGAGGTAGAGCAATTAGAGCCTTCTGCTGCAGAGTCCAGCTCAGGTTGTGTGGATTTGTTTGTTTTTCCCTCTAGGTCTTCATTCTGATTTTCATGATGGCTAAAGGGGAGTTGCCCAAGTCAGTACCAAAGCAGAAATTTATCTTCTGCCATTTTCTGGAAATAATAATTGTTATCCAGTAACAAAAGCTACAGGGAGAATACTTCAAACTTTCACTGTCAACAAATATATTTAAAATGCTAATGTTAGTTGCCTTAGCTGTATTTATTTGGTTCTTATGAAGACCCCTTCATGCAGTTGCAGAAGTTTTCGAGTATTATAAACCCGTTCTTGCTTCTGTGTAGAAGCTGAGAGTCTGGGGTTTGCTCTGTCTCATTCCCATCCAGCCGTGATGTGAAGTCTTCCCACTCACTTGGTTTTTGCGGGCTAATATTCACCGAGGCTGGCATTCATCTCACCTAACCGTAGTTATTCAAAAATTACACGGTTATCTAAGCGAGTAGTCTGGGCCGCCTCTGTAGTCAGCGGTGAGACTCGGGCAGGGTGATTCATTCCATCCTCCCAGGTATCACCCTCTGGAGGTGCCTGAGTCCACAGGGAGACAGATGGCTAAGGTTAGGTGAGGTGAACCTCAACGCCAGTGCTCAGCAATAACTGCTTGGCATGTGCCCAGGACACCTGGGGTTCCCTGGGGAAATCACCCATCCAAACTCTAGTTAGAACTTGCACCTTTTAGCATGCAGAATTAAAAGAGTTTTTGTGCTTTCTTTCGGTCCAGTGTACTTGTAGGTTTTGTGTGTAATGGAAAAGACTTTGCCCTATGTTTGACCTACATACTTACACACAAATACAGCCTTAAATTACATATTGAATATTTTTATACATCTGCAGGCTGTGTGAACATGCACATATTTTCTGCATAATAATATTCAAATATATGGTTCTCTATGATATTTTATTATTAAAGTGCTGGCAATATGCTCAAAGCTTTACAAAATACAGATAAAGGCAATTCCTGTCAGAAGGAGGTTGTAACAAAGATGAACATTAGATTCATAGGGAGTGAGAGACCAGAAGATTCTGGCTTCACTGTTTGTTTTTTAGCCTCATTTCCTTAGAAAATGAGGCTTCTGTGTTGCCCTGTGGGTGAGGTGAGGTCTGTAGCTGTCCTCTCAGTGACTTTTGGACCGGTTGGCTGGCTTCAGCCAAATATAGGCAAAGAGCAGGTAGTATCATGAGACAAAGCTCTCTGAAAAAAGGTAGCTATTTAAAAGAGAGCAAGCCCTCACTGAGGAACGGGTGACACCACAAGATCTACAGCGCAATCCTGTCTAGAAATTTGAGTGTGGGAAGAGCATCACCTGTCACTGGTGGTGTGCTAGTCCCTAGGGAATTGGGCAAGGAGACTCATAGGAAGCAATGTATTGACAATTTTGTGGCACAAGAAACATATTTTATACTAGTAGTGGCCTTTATCTTTGGATCTTCCTTAAGAAGGGAAGACTTTAAGAGTTCTCTCAACCATGGAGATAAAGCTCATTAACTGGGGGAAGGAGCAGTGGGAGACAGAAAGAAGAGATGAAGCTGAGGGTTGGTAGAACGAAAGTATGAAAACGAAGAGGCATTTAGGCCTTACAGACCTATGCCATTTTCCATGTGCAGAAACACCTATCAATTCCATTCAATATTACATTAAAATTAAAAATATTTTTTTCTTAGGTACTGTGTTCTTGCATAGTCTTTGCTGGTGAGGGCATCTCTGATTAGCTTTGCATTATGTATTTCTACCTTGTGCTCTGTGGGAGCTCCCAGTGGCTTTGTAGGAAGGAGTAAAATTGCCCTCATCTGCTCTGACATTGTTTTCAAGGTACAGCTTTATCAGCTTATGAGAAGAGCTGCTAGATATGACTGTCAGGAAAAGCAGAGGAAAGAATTTGTTGGCCAAATAGGTCAGTTCCTGGCCTGGGCGTTCCTGTGAATACAACTTTATCACCACGCTTTATCAACAACAGGCAGGCCCAGGGTACAAATATTTTCCAGCCCTGTCTGGCGATGGTAAGAATTAGGAGTACCTTTATCAGATACGGAGCGTGCCTCTGATGCACATGAATTCTGTCTTGATTTTGATGCTGACGCAGAGTTCTGTGCTAGCGCTTGGCTATTCTGAAGATGAGAAGAGAGGGGCCAGGTTTCTAATTTGAGATTTTCTCACTACGTTCCCTTGGTCATTGTCAGCACAGGGACAGGTAGACTTGGGTTGTTGAACTGGGTGGGATGAAGCAGGTGCTGTGCTTCTACTCCACGCAGAGCCGCAGCTGTCCCCCAGGGCCCTGGCTCATCCTGTGCAATGCAGGTTGCTCAGGACTATGTGTGCAAGATGCCCTCTGGATTTCTTTCCAGCCCAGCTTGTGGCCTTTTAGGCAAGCTGTTTACTCTGTCTTGCTGCTATTTTGGACTTTGATTTTTCCCAAGAAGCATTTTCAGGGAAAGCTGCGGGAGAAAGAAACACCCTGGGAGATGGCAGGGATGGCGAGTGTTTCCAGTGTGCCTGCCCACCTGCCCTGCAGCAGCCCCTGCAGTGGTGGAAGCTTCCTGATCAGTGCAAGTACTGGTTGGGTTACAGACTGCAGGGAGCAGAAATGTCTGCCACTTTCTTCTACATTTCCTCTTCCCCCTAGTCGTATCTTGGGTGATTACCCAAGATCGTATCACCCGAGACATGCTGCACTTGCAATTGGCGAGGTGTATCACTAGTTTTCATCTTTCTCTAAAACGTGAGGTGCTGGCCACTAGATTTGATTTACAATTAAATGGCAAATCCTACAGTATATTCCCAGGACCCCAGGAGTGATAAGTCATTTGAGTTGTAATTTTAATAGATTGTTATAAATCATTTTTATATTGCCGTAATTGAATAAGGTGCTTTAGAGAAACAGAAGATCGTACATTCCCTGCCCCTAGGAGTTTGCTTGCTAAGTACATCTTGAGTTACAAAAGGTACTTTGTGTAATTTTATGCAGTGCGAGCCCTTGCTACTAATGACAGTGCTATAAACGTGGCCCATATCCTGAAACAACTTAATGCGTGCTTAACACCGAGGATTTAGCGTGCCTCCGGATGAGTATGGTGATTCATGCTGGAGAACACAGAAGACCGCCTGGTCGGCTGCGCCACCTGCCCTTCTGCCCGAGATGGCTGCCCTGCCGTCCAGTCAACAGATGCAGGAGCATCTTCGTGCCACCTCCGGCCGTTAGCTCAGGACTTAGGGACAGCTATGCTAGGTCAGACCAAGGGTCCGTCTAGCCCAGTATCATCAGGTTTCTGACAGTGATCCAGGAAAGAGCAGAAGGAATAGGGCAAACGCAAAATGACCCATCCTCTGGCACATTTTATCCCAGCTTCTGACAAAGAGCGTTTTAGGGACGTGGTGAGGCGAAGTTTGTTCAATGGGCTGATGGACCCATCTTCCGGGAGTTTAAGCTTAACTGAAATCGATACAGTTGCAGTGTGGTCATATTCCAGTCTGCTTAATTCCATTCTGCGTTTTCAACTTCCCTTGATGCACCTTCGGATAAAGCATTTGTGCCCTAAAGCTGTGGTGTAGTGTTTGCTAGTGCAATTTTGCAGCAGCTGCATTCCACCCCAGAGATAGGTGCATTTTGGTGGTAAGTGATCCTTAGATTTAAATAATCTATAATTCTTTGGAGCACTTTTTGGGCTTGTAAAAGGTGTAATACAAATCAATGAATAATTTTCACTTACCATTGTTTGTAATATATTCTTAGTCCTCAGCTGAAAATAAAATTTCTTTTCTTATTGATTTTCTTCTTTTATGTTTTGCCAAATTGATTTTTCCTTTTCCTAATGGAGCAGAAACTAACATATCTGGATTTCAGTTACTTCACCCTTTCTGCTTCAGCATCATTTAGGATATCAGAAGGAATAAAAACAGCTCTAAGGAATAGTATTAATTGATTAACTTCAAGGGAGCTGACACTATTTTAATCCATTTTAAAGGAGAGTGTATCTTTTGGGGTTTTAAATTTGATCAGTGGATTTGTAGGTGTTCTCTAAACAAGTGTTAAAGAGACAAGTATAAATATGATGTTATGACTTGGGAGCATGAAGTGGGAGAATTAAGCAGAGTTTAAGGTGGGCAGGATTGTTGGATTGCAGAAGAAAGCTTTGGAGCACTCACTGAAAACGTGGACAGGCTTTTGCAGGGTTTTGAAGATGTACTTCCATTTCTGCACACCACGGCCCTTCTACATTCAGCTGGAACAGCAACAAGGTAAGTGTTCTTATGGTATTTTTGTATCAGCTTTGATCAGGAGGAATCACAGCTTTCTTGAAATACCCCATTTCTGTCAAAGTATGGTTTTGTAAGAAACCGAACACTCCTTTCCATGGAGGAGATTAAGGGGGCCTTTGAGCATCAGGTAGCTGAGAAAGAACCCGAGAACTGAAATGTTTAGCCTGAAAAGGTTGTGAAAGACTAGATTATTCTCACAAAATAAATAGTGTTGTCTGAAATAAATAGTGCTATCAGCTTCTGAATCAATGTTCATTAAGAAGCTCAACTATGATTGGAGGCTTAATACAGCTGGTGACTACAGGATAGTAGTTCAGGCTGCAGTAGAGAAAAATGAGATTAGAAAATACTGAAATAAACTAAATGTTTTTGAATTCATTGAGTCTTATGAAATTCAACCTAGGGGAGAAAGAGACAGAGAACTGGCTGAAACAATCCCAGAAAGTTTAATGTTTAGCCTTAGAAGTCATGGAGGACAGGAGAGGTTCTGGAGGACCGAAAAAGGGCAGAGATAGTGTCTATCCATAACAGGGAGAAAAAGCTGAATCCAGGGATTTGTAGTCAAGTCAGCTACCTGCCAATACATGGAACAAACAATCAATCGATTGTAAGCACCTCGAAGGTAATGAGGGTACGAGCAGAACAGCCCGCATGGATTTGTCAAGAGCAAATAATCCGAAACCAATCTCTTTTCCTTCTGAGACAAGGCCTTGTGGGCAGGAAAAAAGCAGTGGGTGTCACGTGTCCTGATTTTAATAAGGTTTTTGGTACTGTTTTACAAGACATTGTCATAAGCAGCCTGGAGACACCATGATGAGAAGAGACTATTCTCTTAGGTCGGTGCACAGCTGGCTGTCAGGCTGTAGTCAGAGCGCAGTTACCAATGATTAACTGTGAAACTCGAAGGGGATTTTCTGTGGGGTGCTTTGAGATCTGCGCTGGGCCAGAGCGTGGTGCAGTGTTTTCATTAACGGGTAGGATGGTGGAAAGCAGAGGGTTCTTGTTCTGTTTGCAAGCTGGGATGGGCTGTGGGCTGGCTGGGGGAGAGGTTCAGAATGCAAAGTAACCTGGAGAAGTTGGAGGAGTGTTCCTGTTGAGGCAGGAACACTCCAGAGCATTAACGCAAGGCAGGAGATGACCAAGCAGCTGTCCTGAAGAGAAGGATCTGGGTCTTGGAGTGGATCATCTTAGAAGAGGTTACATGTGAAATGTGACTTGATAGGGTGACACGCTTGTGATCAACTAGAAACATGATCCACAAGAGAAGACTGAATAAATTTAGGTTGCCTAAACTAAAGAGGAGAAAAGGAACATGGTAACTCTTGAAAGGTGACTGAAAAGCAGAAAGAAGTAATCTGTCCTCTTTGCCTACTGGGACAAAGGGTAATGGGCTTTAGCTTCAGTGAGAGACATAGCTTGGATGCTAGCAAGATCCTTCTACTCATGATAATCACAAAAAGGGGAAATAGGCTGATTGGAAACTTACCAAATGTCCACCCCTGGAGATTAGACAGATACCAGTCCAGAAAAACGTGGGTCTAAATCTTGCCTTTGGGAGACGGACTAGATGACCTCCTGAGGGGGTCTATCAACTTCAGTTTCTTGAACTTCAGAATCTCTTGATTTCGTTTAAATTTCTTTTAATTTTACTCCAGATAAACCTACCTAGCCTATGAGGACTTAAGATTTTTTTCTGTTGCTCGGTATCTTACAGAATGTTGTTAGCATTTAGCATCAATTAAAATGGCAAAGTCTTATGATTCTCTCTCCACGTTTGCTCAGCCTTGCCCATTACTCTTGAACCAGTTAAATAAATATGGTTTAACTGCAGCCTACTGAATAAATGGTCTTTCTTTCTTTCTCTGTATGTATGTCTGTACATATATAATATCTATATATATATTTGAAATTATGATTCCATTTATCCTAAGTTTCTGGAATTTATTGATTTTTTTAACAGTGTTTAAATTACATCCACTTTTATGGAGACAAATCTGTTGAAGAATTAAACAGCAAAGTTTGCTCCAATCTATAAACATGACAGGGGGATGATTTCCTCTCATTTGCTAAATATACAGCTCCTTAGTCGGAGACATAAATAAGAATGTTGCCTAAGTAGGTCAGATTTGAGCTAGGGCTTTTCAAAAGACATGAAAGCACCCACCGTGAATATACACTTCAAAGCCAGAACCCATTTTTTTGTGCACATTTTGTTCCCGAGAAGTTTTCCATCTGTTCTAATGTCATGGCTTTGCCACAGTGACTTGTCCTCAGACTCTGTATCTCTGGCAACTCATATGCTTTACTTTCTAATGCGGCAGGTAAAGGAGATAATTGGAAGACCTTCAGAGCCGGGGTGGGGGGGTGGGCGGGAGGGAAGGGGGAATCTTTCACTTCTAAATGGAGACGAAGGACAGACTTCCTCTGCTCCTTGTTGTTAGATAGCTAGTTTGATTGGATGCCAGGAGCTGAAAGGAGGGAGTGTGCATTTTGAAAGGCTTTTCAAGGAGCAAATCTGAAATTAAAAGACAGATAATATTTATAGAGGTTAGCGAAGTTCACTTCACCCCACTCTCTGTAGCAGTGCAGTTCCAAATTCAGGATTCTTGATGGATTTAAACCCTTTTTCATCAGCAATAGTCCGACATGATCTGCCTGTCACTTTTTCAAACGATGCCTTTCTGACTTCTCCACGTAGCTCTGAAAGGGGAGGAAGCTTCCTCACTAATATGTCACTCAACCCACCCACCCAGACACCCACAGCTTGTTTGAAGCCGGCATAGAAACAAAAAGCCCACCACACCACACGCCCTGGATTGTAGCCATGCTGAAGAAAGCGCTTCTTTAAATATCCGTATCAGGGACCATTGGTCCTAGGGGTGAAGCCAGAAATAAAACAGCTACTTATTCCCATCTCCAGCCAGCCCTCAATCTTACAAAACAAGCAGAGCTGTGCTTTTGCTGTTTTACCTGAAAATCAGTGACAGCGTTACCGTGTGTTATATTTACACAAGACTTTTTATTCATTTGGATTGTAGGGTGCCCATCACTCACACAGGAACTGCCGGATCACCGCTGGGTATCTTGCAACTCATGTGTTGCCCTACTCAGTGTCCAGTTGGTGACAACTCTGTAACAGCCTGAGGAACAGGGAACATCCAGGGTCCGGGGGTGTCTCTGCATGGCGCTGGCTGCTGTACCGTGGTTGATGCAGCAGTGTGGAAGACAACACCGAAGGCAGGGAATGGGTCGTGAAGGAACCAGATGCCAGTAGGTGCCATGATTGCTGGGGAAACAGGAGGGCTGCAGATCTAAAGGCCATGTGCATATGCCTGAGTAAGTCCACAGAAGGGCTGAGCTCAACTGTGGGGGTCTGCAGGTCCCAGGACCGTGCCTGGGAGAAGATTTGCATGAGCCCCTCTGGTGTCTTTGGCATATATTGGCCAGGCTCAGTGCCCAGGGAGCAAAACCTCTTTGTAAATGTCTAAAGGAGGTCTTCTGGGACTATCTGCATCTTCACACCTTGAGGATGCTAACATCCGCCATTACCACCACCCTCATTGCAGTCAACCCTGAGACAAATGAGTACATGTAGTATATTACCACTAGTATATATAGCAATTCTTTGGGCAGCACTTGTGTTTGCTGGTCTCTAAGGAAAAGGCAAACTGCCTTTCTTCCTGCATCTCAAAGTGCCATCATGACATAGTCCTAGCATGCCTGTGAAACACAGTCAAGATTCAGAGCAGGGTGGACTGCCACCTGGTTCACAGCAACACCTGGCACTGGGATATGTGAAAACATACTGCCATATACAAAGAAATTAATCTTTTACCCATTACAGAAAGAAAGAACAGCACAAGAATTTGCTTCAAAAGGCTCAGCAATTAAGAGCAGAATGAATATGAGTCATCTGTCCGGCAAAAGTTGTGCCAGATGCAGGCACAAAGTAATTCTGCATGTTAATACCACTTATGCAATGCTGGTCCTGTGACAGGGAACATTTGCTGTTGGTTTGTGAGGTGATACATGCACATGTATTCATACGCATGAACTTCAGTGTAATTTGGGGTTGTTCTCTTTGCTGATCTGCCAGCTATTAATCTTAGGGCATTTTTAATACGCCTCAAAGTCATTTGGAAGCTTACAAATTTTGCCCCTTGGCCCAGAGATTATCAATATAGACACTGAGCATATAGCTGGCTGAAAATTGGGATTTCAGTTTGAAGGAAATGCCATTGTTTTGAAATGTGATGTGTATTAAAGCAAGCAAATTAAAGAAAGACGGAAGAAATTTCCAGCAGCTCTACAGGCTCCACCACTGATCAGTGGAATGGAAAGGACCGTGGGGTGCAGCCCTGCCAGCGGGCTGCTGCTGGTGGCTCCCAAGACCCCTGGCTCCAGGGCAGCTCTGAAGGAAAGGAGACCCCGAGTGCTGAACCAGTGTCCCAAGTCCTAAAGTTCACCTCGGAAGACTGGAGTGTAGGTTCCCAGAGAGCCGAGGTGTTGGCTGAGTTTGGGAAAGCAGCGACCATTTTGGAAGGAATGAATTGGTATTTTTCGGCCTGAAAATTTCTGCCCAGCTTTGCTTCAGAAGGATTTGGTATTATTCTATTTGTGGAATAGGAGAGCTGCTAAATCCTCTCTTTCTGGAATCGCCCTGAAGTCCTTAGACATCCTGGTCTCCATCTGAGCATTGCAGCCTTTGGAGCTAGAGTATAACAAGGTGCTATTGCTGCTGAGAAATAATGGCCAATGTACTGTCTGCTCTAGAAGTTCTAGGCTTGCAGAGGGTTCCCCAGGCGAGGTTTGCAGTCTGTCAGAGAGACCTCATCTTGTTTACAAAGAAGCCCAGAGCATGGAGCTGGGGATGTTTATACTCCCACCTCACTCTGCCTTGTGGAAGAGCGGCTTTTTGGCCTCGTGAGGGAGAGTCTGAGGTCCTGGAAGACAGAGTCGGGCTGTTTTAGTGAAGGTCAAACGTGAGTCCTGTCCAAGGAGGTGCTAAATACATGAGTGTGGATGTACTAAATGTATAAGGTGGCTCAGGCTGCTTGTAACGAGGGTGGTAGTAGTGTCAGACTTTGTGGTGCTGTGATGTCATTTGCTCAGCTGTTTCCCGTGCTTACCATGACTTCATTTACCCACAGTTCTTTGTATTGTCCAGGTTGCCCAGATCGGGAAATTTGTATACTTGGGAATGGGTATGACTCTTCAAACAAAGGCGCAGGGTCGTGTGGAAAATGCATGTTGTTGTTTGTATTGTGATCAGTTATGAAAATGCAAGAGGATGAGAGGTTTTCTTTCTGCCGGCTTGCTAATGGGTGCGTGTGTCTCACCTTCTTCAGGCTATTGCAATGAAAACACCTGGAAGTGAACTGGGGGGTTGAGGATTGAGGGAAAGAAAATGAGCTGCCAGTGCTGAAGGCAGCCAAGTTGAGTAGCAGGAGACAGCAATATGCTACCGCTGCTGGGAGATAGGGAAAGAGAGGAGCACAGAGGTCAGTGCTATTAACTCTGTGTGTTGTATGTGTGAGTGAGAGTCGGGCTATTGCAAACGGAGCTATTAAAGTTTTAGCATATTTTGCTGTTTTTTTAATCTTCATTTTAATAAAGAAGATACGCTTTTGGTGAGGGCTTGCAAACTGCCCTAAGAGGGACCGAGTGCCACCATGTTGCTGGACCTAGTGCTGATCCCACCAAATGCGAGGAGTTGGTCCCAGTGATAGACTCGGGGGAACAGGATCAGCTTCTCAGGGGTCCAGAGCTGCCTGGCTTCGTCACCTGGCTGCTCAGTTTGCCTGTGAGACGCACGGGCGATGAGCACACAGGACACCAAAGCATAAAATAAATGCAAACTCCTAAGATGCCCAGGTCTAAAAACAGCCAGCAGCAAAGCGTGGTGCAACAATAATTAACTTCCACAATGGCAGCTCTGTTATTTCAGTGCGCGTTGGGCGCTACGGGAGCTTTGGTGCAATGGACTGAAAGCGCTGCTGGGGGGGACAACACATGACATGTTGCCCCCGGGGCTGGCAAGCACGGTGGGGTGCTGGAGGCGAGCAGCCTCGCCGGGGGTGGGGGGCAGATAAATAAATGGGTGCTTCGGTGCCTTCTGTGTTCCTCCTGCACCTCCAAATGTTGCAGCTGCTCAGCGAGGCTGTGAAGTAAGAAGTTTGCTTCTCCTGAGTGCGTGCCGTAAACAGCGCGTACAGCAGTGTTGATTATACATCAGCTCGCTGGGCTAACTATAGCACAGTAATTAAAGGGGTGAGAACATTTTGGAGTACTTTCCACCACTTGTTGTCTGCATAATCCCCCTGTGTTTGGCAATAAATAGAACTTTTAAGTTTAATTAATACACACTTGGCTGGCTATCCATTTAAAAGCATGCTTCGGTGGCCCCAGACGGTATCCACTTATGCATAGCGTTGCTGGAAGAGCTGGTGCAACGCCGGAGAGGGAGAGCAGGGCCGGGGCGAGGGGTGCCGGCCAGCCCCGGAGCAGGGAGGCACGGCTCCGCGTCCCGGGGAATGTAGGTCAGTGGGCAATTCAGAGCACGCTCTGACACAAGCACACAGGCGCTGCAAGAGAAGGCAAAGTAAATAAACAGCTTTTCTCCTGAATGTGGGGCAGCTTGGGCTATTTTTTTAATTTATTTCTGAAGGCTGGGTTTCGTAAGTGAGTTCCTCCCAGGCTGGGGTGTCAGAGGGTCAAGCGAGTCTTGCGACAGAAACGGGGTCTCGTCTCTCCTTTCCCCCCTCAAACTTCTTTTTTGTAGGGCAGTTTGAGCCATTGATTTTTTAGGTTTTTTTTTTGGTGAGTTTAGCAGAAACAACAACAACAACAAAATGGTTTGGATCAGATCAAATATACATGCCTTCCCTCCTCCTCCCCTCCTGGGATGAAACAAACAAACAAATCATGCCGTTTAGCACCATTGTGTCATTTGCCCCGAAACGAGCCATTTCATTTTGTGCGCTTTTTGAAAAGCAGAGGCAAAGAACAGCTAGAATTTCATAAAACTGCCAGAGGACTTGGACTCCAGTCCCAGCTCCAGTGAGTGCAGCGAGTTATTTATCTGCAATGGCAGGGTGTCAGTGAGAGCTATTTCAGGCCCCCCTTTTGCTCCAGCGTGCACCCCAGGCTGATGTTTGGGGGATTTTTCTGTGGGTGGCGATGGGTCAGGGAGGATGGGGAAAAGGTTTAACTCAGAGTGCAAAGAAAAGGGGTTGGGAATGAATGGTTGGGAATGAACCAGGTCTCCAATGTTGAATTTTCTTTTTCAGTCTCTGTTACTATTTTTCCACGGCTCTCCCTGCGTCTCCTGGTCCTTTGCCCTATGCCTTCTCACCTCCTGTTCCCAGCTCTTTTTTAGCTTCTCAGCCCTTCCCTCTGGATCACGTGCTTTGATCTGGGAAGTCAAGTTGGTGTGCCATGGTGTAAACTGATCACCTGCTCTTCCTAGTGGTGAGCATACATGCTGCTGTGTGTCTTGAAGACCCAGTTGTATGTGATCAGCTCTAATTTTCATAGGGTTTTACATTTTTTTATTTTTAAGTCATGGTGTTGAATAAAATGTTTATTTTTGGAAGTGCTCTGCTAGGGTTCACTGGCCTATTCTGCAGGGTGGAGGGCATGAGTAACATAATTTCTCCTGACTTCAGAGTGGAGTGAAAGGAGCATTTGTTGGGTGCAAATAATTTGTCCTCTTTTCCATCATTTTCAGGAAGAGAGGAATTGTTTCCCTAGGGACAACATTTCTCTGCATTATCTGTAAAGGAGCCCAGGGTGGCTGGCTCGGCTGCAAGCGTCGGCCGTGTGGGTGTCCACCTGTGCCCAGAGGAGCTCCACACTCTCTCTGCTTGGCCCGGCCAGTGGCAGTCGGGCTAGTAACAGTGGGTCCAGAAATAAGCAGATTTAATAAAAAAAGCTTCATGGCACGCTGACTGGGCCCGTGCTGTGCGACTAATTAACTTGCTAACCCTGTGGAAGCACTTCCAAAGACAAACTCCTGTCCTTTGCCCCTGCGCTTCCCGTGGTCGTCTTCCTGCGCTGCTCTAGCTTCTGTCCCCTTCCCTGGGACGACAGCATGGCAATGTCACGCATGCCCCGCTGTGCGTACAGGAGGGACATGTCACGAGTTGTGCTTTTCCTGGCCTGTCACCGTGACCTTCTGCAATAGCAGATCATCAGCTCCCCCTCACTGAAATGGGTCAGCCCTTGGCTGTAAGGACACTGCTCCTTTCTTCGGGCTTCCCTGTTATATACAGTAATTATCCACCAATAACTGTACGTAAGGACAAGGGGGTGGGTGCTTGCTTGAGCCATGCTTCCTTTTCTTCATGGCAAGCAGCATGCTACCTGCCTGCACGTGGACAACCACAGGCCTAGATGTGCTTCCCTTTTATGTTGTGAGATTTATCAGCTATGTCTGCAAGACATGGCTTCCGTTTTCCTATGTCTGTTTTTTCCATTCTCAGAAATATCTTGATTTTCATAGTGTGGCTTGAAATGCCTGGCTCTGGCTTTTTGTACCTGCTTTGTAACAACCCCACTTGAGAGGTGAAAAAGGAGGCTCTAAAGCCCAATTCCTAGATTATGACCTGCACGTTATTTTAATTTAAACCCACCTCCTGTTACAACAGAGAATCAAGGTGTAAGTGTGTGAAGTGCTTTGGGAGCCCTGTGATAAAAGGCCCTATAAAAATATAAATGTAAGCAGATGGCAGTCCCAACCTGCCTGGTAGAAGCAACACGCAAGCTCACAGAAAAGGGTGCAAACTCAACCCCTTCCCGAGGTTATCTCAGGTAACAATAAACGTAATCGTTGCCAGAGCTTGCTTGTTTCTAGTGTAGACCCTCCTCTTTCTCACCAAGTTGCCTCAGCCTCAGACACAAGCTAAATCGTCTGGGTTGCAGCTCCAAGCACGCTCAGACTTTATGTGCCTGCTTGACAAGAGGTCCATGACTGTGGCATGACACCAACGGCAAAGCCATGGCCATGGCTGTGTCTCAGCCACTTTGACGCTGATATCTCGAAGCAAGGAAAAGCACAAAATGGCAGGTCCTTGGGTATAGTATCAGCGGTTTGTAGTTAAGATCAGTCTGGGGCGTGATGCGCAGGAGTGGAAAGAAGTGAAATCTAATGAGTGAGACGTGCGGCGACACGTGTTTGCTGAGAGGAAAAGGGAGAGCTGATCTTTTTCTACTCTTGCCTGTTCTTCTAAACACCAGTTTTTCCAAAGGATGGATTTTCTCTTTATCTAACTTGGCTTTTTTCCCTGCTGTGAAATGTTTTAGGTCAGATGATATTTTGCTGGGCTTTAGAAAACTGCTAAGAATTAATTAATCTGTAATTAAATTGATGGGGAAAAGACATACAGAACTGTTAATAGAATTACATCCTCAAAAGGAACAAAAATAAGGCAGTTTCCTTTCATTTCTCTTTTTTACAGTTCGCAGTCTGACAGATTTCTGACCAAGTTCGAGTTTAGACAAAGTGCATGTGGCAAAAGTTGGAAGTGTTGTAATGCTGCCTACTGTGATTTGTATAAACATTTAGGATCCCCTGGAGAGGAATGTAATCCAGGGTTCCCTGCTTACACAGAAACGCTCAGAACAATATAATATTTGAAAGAAAAGAAACATTTTTAATTGGATTTGTGCTGACTATTTTTGAAATACAAAGACGACACTTTATCCAGTAAGCTGCAGATTTTGTTTGCAGTCACAGGGAATTGGCAGGCCTCAAATTAGCTGCAGGACAGGCCTCGCTGTTGTTCCCTGAGCCCAGCAAAATGCGGAGGTTTGAGGGAAAAATACTAATGATAAGAAAAGGCTACAAAATTCAAGCCGCATGCTTTTCTAAGTTTATGCGAGTTAGGCTAAACAGATCATGTGATTTCCTCATGCATTCCTCAAGTGACAAAACACTGAAGGGGAAAATTGTCAAATTTGTCTTCCTGACTGGAGATGTGCTCCGGGCTGGGGCAGTTACTGACGTGTGCTCTGCGTTGCTCGAGCTAGGGTAGGCGCTGCCAAAGGGTGATGATGGTGGCTCGCTGCCCAAGACCTGCCCCTCACTGTGAGCCCCTCTGTCTTTTGGGGGTGACCTTCCCTGCTCCTGGCACCCATCCCCCTGTGGCTAGCAGGAAAAGGGCAGCTCGAGGCACTGCTCACAATTTCGTGCCGGGCTCTCTCCCTTTCCTGTTTGCGTGGAAAGCCAAGAGAGGAGAGTGCTGTGGTTCGATTGCTTTCGAGCAGAATCAGCAGCAACGCAGAAAAGAAAATTGCACTCCAGAGAGTATATCCAGATCTGCAACATCCATTGGCTTTTGTAGTAATAGAAGGATAATATTAGAGGCTTTTAGTAAAGGTATAAAGCCTGGCTTTATTTCCCTTCTCCTTCCCGTTGTTACATTTTTTCCCTCTTTGCATTGATGATTAGTGAGGTCCATCAGTAATGTCAACAGGCCTCATTTTCTCAGACGCTGCACTCCCCTTAACATCGATAGCAGCTGAAGAATCACCAAACTTAAGGCAGGAATAGGCTTCAGAGAAGATATATTGCTCTGAAGCAACTAAAATTTCTGTGCCTCCATAGTTGTTTGTATTTATTATTTCCAAGTATTAAAAAAATGTTAAGATGTGTTCCTATAAAAGGAAAAGGTAAAAGCTCGGGTTCACCCTGCCTGTCTTTTGGCACTTAATGGATAACCCAAAACACAGAATATTGCCACTCAGGCCTCCTTTTATGTAACTAGTGAGAGAAATGGATATCTTCATGGGGCAATTAAAACTGTGCAAGATCTGAGAGCCCCCCTGGAGGGGTCTGTTTCTTTCTTGGCTCGAGTGACTACACACCTAACAACAACAGTGTCTCATCCAAGTACTTATGGTTAGGAGGGATGAGTCTAACCCATATTCACCGTGATGAGTGAAACTTGGGACAGGTCAATTTGCACGTGATAAGATCCTATAATTGCTGTTTAAGGAAGGTGCACACTTGGATGGTTCCAAGTAACCGTTTGGCAGAGCTGTGAGCATATTAAGTCAGGATTAACATAGCCAACCGGGTAGGAATGACTTTTTGACTAAGGAGGGCTTCTTAGAAAATTGGATTTTAGGTGGGACAAGAAGAAGGGGATGGGACAGGGGACTAAGACTAAGGGCTTGGAAGCAGGGAAAAGAAAGCTAAGATGAATACACCTAAGTAACAGGTAAATGCTTATGCTCATATAGCCTCTTCGTTAAGGACCCCAAAGAAAATTTCTTAAGGACGAAGACAATAGCCTCTCTTGTCTGTGGGTGATGGTCCTCTTGTTTCCAGAAGAGTGACAATGAGAACAATGAGAAGCTACGATGGGGGGAATGCAAGAGGGGATGATTCTGCAGGAGAGCTTTGGGGGGTGATCCTCATCTCATTTAACTTTAGACATCTACAGATGGCTGAGCTAGTTGTCCTGAGCTTCTTTTTTAGCCAAAGGAGAAAAACTGCTGCTTTTAGGGTTCAGTTCAGCTGATCTATTTTAGACTTCTGCTTAAAAGTGAGATGAATCCTACCTTGCCTGTTTCTTTCCATTGATGCATAAGGAGTTGAGGGAAGTTAACTCAGATGGGGAGTCTATGGGTTATCAGATACTATCAAGTGATCTGTAAACTTGCATTCACCTCCGAACAGCTAACAAAACTGTCAAATATTTGTTCTTTCTGAACAAATCTTACTGTTGTGTAATCCAAGTAGAACTTTTTGGTGGTGGTGGAGACTTACAAGCCTGATGTATTTAAGAAAAAGCTAAATGAGATATTTTTGGTAAATTGCATTTCCTTATTAGTCATCGCTTCCCTTTTCATTCTGAGAAACTGCCCTCTTCAGATGTGTTCATTTTATTTGGCAGAAGTGCAGATAACTCCAGATGTTGCTGATTCTTTTTCAGTTCGTTGCCTTAGGAAATTGCAGTTGCACCTGAGAGAAAATAGAAGCCAACCTAGAAGGAAAAGAAACAAGATATATAATAGCCTTGCTAGAGGGAAAGGAAAATCGGATTAATTTATATGCTCTGGATGATCTCTAATTGTTTCCTTAAAGATGAATTAAAAGCCTTTTTATTCACAAAGAGCTGAGTTCAGGGCCTTGTACATCTCCCATTAGAGTTGAAAACATCACCGATAGAGACTTGCGTTTTGTAGCTTCTAGCTTAAGGGTCTACTATTGCAATGGAAAACAGAGCACTAAATGTAGCAATTGGCAGGTAAGAAGAAGTGATAATACGCTTTGATTCTGAGGAGCAATATCCTTGGCTGTTATAAGTAGGTGTCATCTGACTTCAGCAGAGCTGTGCTTTTTTACCCCAGCTGAAGATGTGGCTCGTTGATTCTTAGCTATGGACATGTCATTTGAAATCTGGAAATATAATGTGTTATATACCATGGATTTCACACTTTTGAAGCTTGACGGAGAATATTCTTGCTGTTCTAATCTACTAAGGATAAAGCCTGCGAAAACACTGAGCATCGAGTTTTTTGTTCTCTGGGATACGTTTCTTTGCTTACATTCTCTGTTATGTCAACAGAGGGTGACGAGGTTAATGGCATACAGACCTTTTACCCTCCAGAGCAGCAGTTCATCTCTAGTTCAGGCTGCTACCTGCTGAAAGTCATTTCATGTAATAATAAAAAAAAAATCTCATCCAGTTCGTAGCAGGTAAGAATTCACAAACTTTCGGCCATTGAGATGGAGCTTTCCCCATCACTAAGTGGAGTGAGCAAGCATGGAGACTGAATAACCTGCCAAAGCGCTCCCCCGTGACACCTCTGCAAAGCTCAGCAGACTTTTCTGTCCAGGGCTGGAAGACATGGACATTTCCCGGCTATTACCTTTCACCGGAATAACATTCAGTCAAAGATAACTTGCACCTTCTGGTGAAAGTACTTCCAAATAAATAAGTGAAGGAGCGGTGTTCTTTGAGAACCAGTCCGGTATCACTTCTGACAGATAACAGCGACTGTGATGAGCAGTAAACACCTCAGTCACAGGGTGATGCGAAGCACGCCGATGCACACTGGAAGCAAAACCACAGAACCGCAGCTGAAGGCTGAATCACTGCTGGATCTAATTAGGCACATCAGTTAAGATATGCAAGCCTCCAACTGTCTGAGAAGGGCTGAGATTGCTAATACCAATCTGTTATTGTCCTCACTGCTCAGAAGAGGTGATGGTTGATACGATTAAAGAAATAGCATTTTGTGTTAGAGGGGTCAGTAGTTTTCTGGTTGCTTGTTGGGGAGGAAGGTGGGGCAGGCAGTTAAGTGATGTTACATCATTTTCTGATTTGGCCCTCTGAATAAAGCCAAGGTAAAGAAATCTATTACTCGTATTTAAAGTGTTGGTGAATAACAGCAGCCCCTTGGTTTTCTAATGCGGTGTCATTTGAATTGTATATGTTATTGAATCAGACAAAATATGTATTTATGCATTAGGTTTCTTCAAAATTCCTAGTACGTTTTTTAACAAGATGCAGGAAAAATAAACTGAAATGCCGATCTTTTATTCCTAGGTTGTTTGTGACAGAGAGTCAGCAATGCCCTGTGCTGAACATGATTCATGTAAGGCACAGACAGCGGATACTGAGCTTGAAAGGGGCCTAATCAACAATCTTAGGAATAAAGAAGTATCTTAACTCAAAAACGTCGATGCACAAATGAACGTAATTCTCTGTGCTCTGTGTTACTGTTTAGGGGACACTTGTACTGTAGCAACCACACTGAATCAGTTCAGTGCCATTCACAAGCAAATTAAGTGGTAAAATCTCACTGTATGCGTATGTGTGTCTAAATATCTGTAGAGATTTTTTTTATTTATTTTCTACTTTGCTTAAATTTTTTCCTCTTCCCGTGTACTCAGCTCATCCCTGGAGTCACTCTGTTGAAATTAACAGTGGGGTACCAAGGAGGTATTTTGCTCTTTTTACTGAATTTTTAGGATAAAGCTTTCTGGGACAAGACCACACACAGCTGACAGGAGAGCCGTCTGATCCAGGCAGGGGGCCTGTGGAAGGTGGAGGAAGGTCTGCTGCCTGGCCTGGGGGACAGCACAAATCCAAGCTGGGTAGTGTGTGATAGAGCAAGGCAGCAATACAAATGCTAAAGAAGGTGCGTGTCCTTCCATCTAGGCTTTTAGGGACCACCTGAAGGAGGATGACGAGAGATACTCAGGGATGGTACCCCTTGTAAAAGTGACGAAGAGCAGTGGGAAGACAGGAGTGGTGCAAGGGAGGTTGGAGGACTGGGGCAGCTCGTCTCACTGATGGCCGATCGGACAAGGAGCCTTTGTGCACCGCCACTCAGGCATTTTGGGCATGAAGATGAGAAATAAGGGAACCCTGAAGAAGGAGACCAATCAAATTACTCTGGCCGTGAAGACAACACTGTGGCTCTGTTGAGTAGGCGGTGTTGAGTATCGCACATAGCCTCTTTGTTGTGTAAAGCAACACAAAAATGCGCTGTCCTCTTGAGAATTGGGGTGCGGCTCCATGTTGCCAGTCCTTCGTCAGTGGATCCAAAATGCCACCCCTCTCCACCCCCATGTGAGGGGCTACTCCTGTGCCTGTTCCACTGCTGCTGTGTCCAGGGCTGGTGAAAATGTGATGGCTAAAAGAAAAGAAATAATAGCAAGAAGTTAATAGAAAAAAGCGCTTCTTCAGAACCACATCATTTTATAGCTCTGTGTTAGCTGAGCTGGTGCAGAGGAGAGGGGTAACAAACCCTTCTTGGGGTGGGGTGGTGACAGGGATGAGCAGAGATTGTTGGGGCAGGGGTGAAAACTTCTTAACCAATGCTGCTGCCAAAGGATTGGAAACAACATAATCCACTCTTAATTGATAGGGATGGGATTCACCTAATGTTGTTAAAAAACAGGTGTGCATATGGACAATGGTCATGTCTGGAGAGTGAGACCCCTATCCCCTCCAATAAATCAGCTCTTTCCTGCTGAGCTGCCCTTTCTGTCTTCTGTGAGGGAGTTGAGATGCCAAGACAAGCATCTAATTCTTAGATGGCTAAAGTGAACTCAGATGAGTGCTACCCTTACCCTTTAAATAGTTCATGTATTGTCCAAGTTTACAAGGAAATCCATTAACTAGCTTGATTATAAACAGATTCTGTAAGCACCTAACATTGGTCCTATTTTAATGACGGAAAAAACCTCTTGTCTGTAGGTTACATTGTTAAAGAAATATGATCATCTTCCATTTTGTGTCATTATTTGCCAAATATAGTTTCTTGCCAACACTGAAAAATCATGTTCTGCTGGAGGAAATTCCTTAAAGACTTGCCATCTCTCAACATCGCTTCCCTCCTCTATTGTTTCTAGAAGGAATAAAACTGCAGAGTGCTTTAAGCAAAAACGATCACTGCTTTTCTTTGTCATTGGAACATGGCTTAACCTCTTCTCTAAGGACAGCTTGCCTTCACTCTCCAGTGGGGGTTAAACTGAAGACATGATACTGGAAAGCTAGAAGACCTTGTCCAAAGAGTCATTTTATTTAATCTGGCACAATAATTGCTACAGTGACTTTGTCATAATTTTATGTTTACTGTATATAATAACCACATGCGATGAATGTGCTACATGCTGTACTGCATACTGTAAAACCAAGGCAGAATTAAGGTTATTTAGGTACCCATTTGAGTATCATTGGAAACTATTTCTTGGGTTTAGAATACTTGGTTTGGAGATAATTAAACAACCATGTAAAAGACGCTCTAAAAGATAAATATGTATTTAGTCATACGGCTATCTTGCTAGAGTTCTTGTCTGGCAATTGTTATGGCACTGTAATATTGCAGCTCAGCATTATGGTATGTAATATATTATTATTACCTGGCCATTGAACAGATGAGCTGTTGGCTGCTTCTCCAGGCCAGCTGAAGTTGGTCTTGGTTTCCAAGCAGAATCAATGCAGTAAGTCCCCAACTGACCAGCATAGCTGTGTTTGATTTATTATAACTACAATAAAGTTGTGTCTTCATAACTAGGGTATTGCTTCAACCTTTCTTTGTATCCTGTTTATAAACTAGATTAATTTCATTACCGTTTTCTTACCTGGAACAACTAGAGATGCCTTTATTGAACCCTTAGCTGCTGCCTAACTCTTTTAATAGCCCAGCTGCAGAGTTTGTGATCTCCTGAAGGTAGGGAACAGAGGTATGTATTTAAAATAAGTCTGTATCATTTGTGTTACCACCATGTGAGACATTTTGGAAGGACTTGGTGTCCAGAAAGTGCAGATCACCTGCCTTTTGGTGAGCAGACTTGCCAAACTGTCCCAAGGTGAGTGTTCAAATCTCATATGTTACCTTTGAAAAGATAAATATTTTTTTCCCAAACATTGTGCAGAATAAAAGGTAGAAACTAACTAGTTTCCATGTGCCCTTTTTGTAGTTTGAAACTTCTGGGTTTTGTTCCTTTCCCACCCTAGCATCAGCATAAACTGCGGTATGCAGGTTTCCCCCCTCTTTCTTTCCCATTAGTCGCTCTATTAAATATGTTAATTGTAGTGTCCCAGATTACTGGGAGCTCCTTAAATCAAAGCCATGAGACTTGGTAGCAAGGCGCTTAGCTATGAGCTTTGCCGATGATAACTGCATCATATGAGTATTCATACAGAACTGATTGAGCCCCTGAGGCCAGATGCTAGAGCTGTTTTGTGCTGCTCTGGCACCATAAAGCAAACTTGAACAGAGTTTACAGGTCTGCTTGAAGCCTGTTTCCAAGTAAGGAAATCCTGCTGGAGCGGCTTTGATGCTGGTCTATCTCTAGCAAAACCCAACCCTCACTGGAAGGAGAGAAGCGAAGCTGAAAGATGTAGCCCAAATGATCTGTCCAGGAGGGTCCATCCCATTCATCGCACACTGAGCTGAGGGGAGCTTGGATGGTCTCAGGGACCACTATCATTTATAAGGTTACACACTTGGAGAGGCCTGTGAAATGCTTTCGTAATATAATAACAACGACAACAATAATAATTAAAAATACTGAAATAATAGTAAAAAATAACAACAACAGCAACAATAATAATTACACAGTCAGAATCAACATTTCATGGTGCGTCTGAAGAAACTTGCACTGACAACTTTAAAATTTCTCTCTCTGTGCATCTCTGATTCTGTTTTCAGCTTTTCCCAAGGTATATTTGCTGAGATGGGCTGGTACATGTACATCTTAAAGCAGGTGCAAAAGATTATTCGTACTGTCTGTCATTTCAAGCCAGAAGAATTCAGTATCTGTCTCACTGCCTTTGCTGTATGCAGTTGTGTTTTCTCCTTCTCCTCTGTAATTCTTCTGGGGATGCTGCATAATAAAAGTCTCAACTTAATCAAGAAAAATTCAACATGTGGCACGGCAAGAAAGCACATCGGGATATAAAAGCAGAAAGCAAACAAACAAGCAGACCCTTGCGATGTCAGACTAATAACACATTTGCTGCTGTGCTCTCCGGCTTTCTGGTGTGTGTACTGTTTCTCCTGTACAACATTGTTCTGGGCTTTGTTTCCTTCGGCTGCTCAGCCCGAGAGGGTTTGCTGCTGCCAGGAGGGCTGCTGGGACACCAGCAGGTGTCTGAATAATTGGAATCAAAATTCTTTTAGAAAGAAGCAGTTCATGGAAGGGAAAACCCTGTTCTTAGATTAGAAATGTAAAAAAAAATAAAAAATGTTAAAAAATCATCATTTTACAGTGCCATTAGCAGTATCAAATCTTCCTCTCTCTTACGTAGATATAAAATTAAGACACACATGAAGGAGCAATTGTTCCAGATTGGAGCAGGCTCAGCATAACGCATGATGTGGAGAGCCCCATCCTGTGAGCCTACGGGAAGCGGAGACTGTTTGTGGCATAGGGACCGATACTCGACTCCTGGGCTGGCACCACAAAACGACGCTCTGATTTGTCACACCTGGCAGGGCTGCCACGTGGAAAGCCAGCACGGGTCCGGTGGCCACCCCTGCCCCCATTCCAGGCACACTCGTAGAGTTTTTTAAACCCCCATTTCCCACACCCTTTTCGAAAACAAAGATTGACTGCTACAGCCGAAACCGCCTGCTTAGGCACAGATAGATGTGGGTGTCTTTTGCTGCTTGGCCACCCAGTAGCACCAAGTAGTCCAGCAGGACATCGGTGCTGGGGCCAATGCAGCAACTGGGGCCGGATGCCCTGGCTGGTGGGGATCCCTCCCTGCAGAAGTGGCCAGCAACTCCAACAATTTCTCCCTTCGGTCCAGGCTGCCTCACTTTGCTGCAACTGCCGTGCTCCCCTTCGCTGCTGTATGCGCCTGGCCAAGCAGACAGAGGGGGACTTTTTCTGCTTGGCATAAAATGGATGTGGGGTGGTGTATGTGGAGAGATGGCTGTGCCCCAGGTTGTCTCACCTGCTCCCTCAAAGGCTTTGGGAAGGGTGAGAGGAGAGGGCTGAGCTCACAGAGGTGGATGTGGGCTGGAAGAGCTGAGGAGCAACTGTTTATAGGGACTTATGGTACTGAGCCTGGAGGAAAGTCCTGGGCCGTTTCAAGGCATCGCTATCAATTAGGCAGCAGCCCAGGCAGGAGCGTGAGGCTCTCCAGTGGGACACCCACCATGCTGGAAATGGGTGCTTGTGCCTTTGGCCTGAGAAAAGGCAGCCTGTCCCCTGCAGCAGCAAGCAAGGTAGAAGCATGGTGAGAGGGCCTAGACCTGGTCTGAGAGACATCCTGGGACTGGTGGGCATTGGTGTTGGCACCCCAGGTACCTTGCAGAGGAATAAGGAATGCACCCAGTGTGTATGCAAGGTTCCTCAGGTGCTGGCTCTCTGCACTTTGACCTCAGGGACAAATTTGTTCTCTCTTGAATGTGCTTTCTCCTTCAAGGCCATCTCAGTGTCCTGCGCAGTGTGTGAAATACCAGGAGTCCCACCCCCACCAAAAGCAAGGTAGCAGGATGAGCAATGGTTAAAAAAAAAAACCCGTGGAAGGACAGCAAGAGGGCTGGGTCCTCAAGTTTGCAATGGGACAGGGAGAAAAGGGCTTAGTGGCTGAGTGCGTAAGAGCCCCATAGCTTCTCAGATCATTTTGGCACTCAGCGTGTTTATGAATAATGAAATAAACTGGTGTGACATGAGGGAATAAGCTGTAAAGTGTCACAAGGCACCAGAAACAAAATCCATCCAAAATGCTTCTTTTCTTCTTGAGGAAAACCTAAAACAACTTTTCTGATTACCTGACAGTCCATTTAATCCCCAGGAAACATTCCTTTGTTACAGTTTCAAGGAGAATTACTTGAAATAATCCTTTGTACAATGCGCTTCATTCTATTTTAGTTTTAAATCATGCCCCTTTTCTTTTTTGATTTTTTTTTTTAAAGGGGAAAAGAAAAAAGACACCTAATCAATGCCTATGGAAGAGCCGAGGGCAAATCTGAGGCTTCTGGTACAGGGATTGCCTTTGTGAGGAGACCCTTGCTAAAGAGACAAAAACTGCAGTGGCTGAACAAGGAATAATAATAAAATAAACCCTGAAGCCCAAATTGTTGTAAATATGCAGTGCAGACTTGGCTGTCGCTGTGTCCCTGGGATGAGGAATGGCGGGTCTGTGTCACACATGGGTGCCTTCAGCAGGGCTTTGTACTGCCAGTGACCCAGATTCAGGAGGAGACCTGGGGTCTCCAGCACAGACATCTTCAAGGCTTTTGAGTGACACATGGTCAAGGAGGAGAACTGGGCTTGTCTGTGGCTGCTGCCATCTGCCTGCCCTCCAGCAAAGGTCACTTTCCAGGAAAGAGCCACCTTGCCCCCTGGAAAAATGTAGTGATGTGGAAAAGGGAGGAAAGTAAAAGGCAAAAATCTCGTAACTAGCATGTATTTTGTTCTTTGCATTCTGGGTGCCATGCATTAGTAATTTTAACAATTACTACAACAAGGAAAGCGGTATAGTCTAGAGGATATTGGCGTTTGTGAGTTTGGCATTTGAATGCTTTCATCTTGTCTTCTCCCATTGACTTCCAGGATTCATTTTCTCTTGTGCAATATTGACATAAATCTTATTCACCTCATAGAAATTTGTCAAAAATTACTATATCCCTGTTCTCAGACATCTGAGGGCATTTTATATGTACAGCCTGAAGGACGCTTTCAGGTGGGGTGTCTTGGTGAAGGCCAAGGGACATGTTTTGGGGGAGGGAGGTCCTACCCTTCCTCCAGGGTGAGCTTGGAAGGTGGTGGCTTTTTTCTCCTCACCAGATCTCTTCCCTGAGCGGTCATGCTGTTGGACATGGAGAAAAACTGTGTACTACTGTCTGTGGTCTGTTTTTCCTCACATCATCTTCACGAAACTTACTGCCACAAGGCAGTGTGGAAACCAGGTGTTTACTAATACTTCAGGAAAAGCCAGGCCTTCTTCCTGGATGAGAGCTTTCAGAATTCCATTGAATAGGACAAAAAAAATCTCCCCCAAACTGATGAACGCCTTCATCCTCCAAGGAAGGGGAACAGCACCAGCTGAGCTGGATCAGGAACTTGAGCTTAGCCTGAAGTGGTTGTGCAGTGATCTCCTGTGGGGTTTCTCACACCTGGGTCTGCAGCACCAGGTCCCAGACACATCTAAGAGAAGACACTGGTGTGCATGTGAGAGGTTGGGGAAGGCTGCTTAAAAAAATTTCACTCCCAGCCTGGTTCAGCGCAGATCGCTTTGGAGGGAAGAATTAATAACTACTACCTAGGCCACAGGTTATTCCCCCTTTCTTTCATTCTCATTTTTTTTCACCTTTGCTTTCAGAAAATTCATCGCTTTTTTTTACTCCTGGAGAAAGAAGCTCCTTTTGATCTATAAATAGCTCCACAAGTCAAAGCGATGGGGCAACCTTAAAAATGTATTACGGAGACGTCAGTAGTGACTCTGTTGCTAAGGTTGTATTGAGGTTTGAACTTAAAGCGGGACTAATGTTCCTTCTTTCACACTCCATTGATTAGATGCAGCGGCCAGATTTGGCACAGGAAGTCTTCAGCGGACGACTGCCTTTGCTGTGTATTACTTTAGGGAAACCTTGAACCTTCACCCTTCTTCTGCGATCTGCTTACACGTCCACGTGTGTGTTGGGTACTATTTGCTTGCTTTTGGACACACAGAGTGGCCTGTATGACAGATTTCCCTTCCTCAGAGGACAATTTTTTGCTGATGAGGAATCGCTTGGCCATGTTGGCTGCTTCCCCCCACCAGCACTCCAGGGCATTCCCCAACACCAGCTGTGCCGTCCAGGACTGGGGCCCAGTGGAGGAGAGAGGGAGGGTGGCAGCAGGTTGGGGCAGGGCAGGGGGATGGCGGGGGCTGCAGGGTGGAGTGGGGGACTCGGGACAACTCTCTAGAGCAGAGCATCCAAAGAAAGAGGGAAGGAGAAGGAGAAAATGGGAAGCTTTGTGAGGAACTGGTGCCTTCCCTCCCGGTGCAGGGAGATGGAGGAGGCACAGGGAGAGGATGATGTAGGGGAGGCAGGACTGGGCAAAAATCCAGAGTGATCTCGTGAGCCGCAAACTTTCTGAAACGCCTTCCTTAAAAAAAAAAGGCTCCTGGGGGAGGGAACAGCAGTAAGTACAATGTTATTCTTTAAACAAATATCTTCAGAAATAATATCCTATTTGGTTCAAACAGAGTAGGAAAAGAATGACTGAAAAGGCAGTTAGCGTGGAATGCACTAAATTTTTGTGTGAAGTTGCCAGCACATTATCCTTGTATCTTTAACCAGGGAGGACTTCACTCGTAGAAATGGCTCTTGACAAAGTTAAGTGGCCCTATATATTGTTTGGGAAATTGCCCTTATTTTGTGCGCTTCTTGTTCCAGTAATGGAACCCATGAGCAGAGGATAATTGCAGCAGTCTCATCTGTCAAATAATATTAGAAGTCAACAGCTATAATCTCAGCCACTTGCTTTACACAGCTTTTCTCTGTATTTTCTGTTCAAATTGTCAGTTGTTACATGTAAGTGTCCCCATTCCCTGTGGCTGATAAAAGTAAAAAGATTTAAGTAAATCAGGAGGAGTGCAGAGACAGGGCTTGGGCAATGGCTCTCAGTGCTAGCACAGTAAATCATATGACAACAGCACACTGGATATGAAAAATTACAGTCTGAGCATAGTGTTACTTGTTACTATTATTGGCAGAGCAGTGCAGCACTGAATGGTTTGGCTTTGCAGGGATTCAGGAAAGCTACTGATTGGTTTTAGCTTGTGTGGGTTTGTGCTTTATGAGCTTGGATTGAAGTTTTGGGAGATGAATGGGTCCCTGAAAACAGAACTCAGCTGAAACCATCTTCTCATCTGCGGGTTAAATCAAAACCATTTTTAAGTGAATGTGTTGGGGTGGTCATTCAGCTGTGACACTGCAACTCGGGTAACAGTTTCCCCAAAGCTCCCTTCACCTCATCGTCCTTGTTCTCCTTTTCTTTCCCCAATGCTAGGGAAAGAAATATAGGTGATATACACTCCCCACAACACCACCTCCTGGCGAGGCTATACCTTTGCTCCTGCCTCTAGGAAGGAGGAATGCATCTTCTTCTCTGTGTCTCTGCTGCTCACAAAAGGGCACAACCACTGTTTGTTGTGCTTTTGTGAGCATTTTATGGCTCTGCTAGGAGCTGGGTTGAGACCGCCAATGTATTTTTTATAGCCATTGAATAATTATCAATCAGTTGAAGCTGTATCGTGAATAGACAAAACTAAATTCATCCTCCTGGCTGGAGGGAGGGGGCTCTGTTTGTCATTACCAGCCCTCTGCCCGGCAAACAAGGCAACTGCTTCCACAAATAGCCCGAGCTGTGTTTGGCAGCCTCCCCTGTGTGCCAAAGGCAACTCCTCCCGGTTTTGCTTAGTGGCATAGGTTACACGCACTGCTACCGAGATACCGTGAGAAATACTTTCAAAGGTAGATTTGAGGGCTGTGGTGATGTAGATGTTAAATGCCAGCTCTCCGTATAGAAACATCTTCCACCCTCAAACTGCCTTGTGTGAGTTTACTTCACTCTGTGTCGGTCTATCGGCTTCCAAAGCCGCCAGAGCCATTGTAGTCTGAATTCACACCCTCCCGTGTTTCACAATAGCTTCCCTGTGTTGACAAGCCCTTAGTGGTCAGAGCTTTCTCTTATGTTGCTTTCTTATTGATTGCATCCTGAGGCTATCAGAAATCCTTGATGTAAAGACATATGATAAGTCCCATGTAAAGCTCTGGATACAAAGCTGGGGTGTATCATTGCCTGTGCTGTGGGACTGAGTCATTGTTGCTCAGGTACTCCGATAGTGTCAGCTGCCTCCTTCTGCTGAATTTTATCCCTCAGAGCTAGTGATAGGGTGATCCCATCAGCTGCCTCAGATCTTCCTCCGGCGCTTATTTCAGTATGCCTGTAGCAAGCTTTTTGGCTTTCTTCAGTGCAATATTTATATGTATGTGGCAATGCAGGTCATGATTAATGGGCTCCGCAACCTCCTTTTTTTAATGTCAGAATAATAAAATATCTGGCTCGTCAGATTGTTTGCCCTGATTGTTCAGCTAAATGCATTTAGCACCAGAGGTAGAGCTAGCGTATATGTATATGAATACCATTCTGGCAATTATTGTCAGAAGTGACAGGTGATTGCAGGTACTGGAATGATGCAACTTGTTCAAACTTAATGTTATCTATTATGAACTCTACTTCATGATGATAATAGCTGGAAGGCATTGATTTTGTTTTCTGTTACTTATCTCAAGCCCATACATTTTGCTTGCATTATTGACTTTTCTGATCATTTCATGCATCATCTCTTCAGAAGATGTGTAAATCAATGTTGACTGTGCAATGTATGTTGTTTATTAAGCTGCCGCATAGGTTTACACCTTGAAGAGAATCATCAAATGCGGTCCACATCACATGTCTTGAATAATTGTTGAGCAGGCCTGGCAAGAGAGGGCAGCCTTGGAGCATGCTGGCGCTGGTGTGGAAGAGTTCAGTTAATTATTTATCTGGGCCACAGTATTTGCATGCCTATATGAATTTTTTATGAAGTTAATTAGCTTTTCAAGATGTTGAATCGGTTCAGCGCCGCAATGATTGCAGCCCGACACACTGGGCGAGTGGCTCAGAGAGAGACGCTTGAGTCACAGACAGGAAAACAGGCGGTGGGGAATGCAAATGGATGGGGCGCCTTTGAACGCTTTCAACAGGTGACCCTTAACACCGCGAAACCTATTGTGTTTGCGGTCAGCGATTCGAACACGTAATACAGGAAGGGGCTCAGGTTGCACCTACGTCTCAGGCAACAGATTTAGACATTTAGGCTGAAATAAAACTCCACCCACATAAAACCCAAGAGGGTGGAATGAAGAGGGACTGGGGAAATTAAAACCCATCCTGTGAGATGGCCCAGGCTGCACAGCTGCTGCGCAAGCTATTCACTCAGAGCTGCTCATTCAGACCATGGGTGGAAAAAACCAGTCATCGCCTCTCTGCACCAGCTGGGGCCACTGCAAAGTCCTAAAAACAGGCTCTGTGTGTCAGGACTCAGGGCTGGGAATTCAGCTCTGCAGCTGCACCGGCAAGTCAATCCCAGTCAGACATCGGGAAGCAAACCCAGGGCCAGGAAGCAGCAAAGACCAAGATTGCAGAGGCTGGTGCTACTGCGCAGCGGCCGATGGCTGTTTCTTTCACTGCTCAGAGCAAGGCAGGGTGGGCTGGTGGGAACTAAGACCTTCCCTGGGTTTGTTAGGGCTGCAGGTCTTCTGCTGCAGAAGCTGCATGAGGGTATTGTCCTTACACCATAGGTCTTCTCGTCTTCCACCATTGCAAGGCTTTGTGCCAGACTTTAAGCAGGAATACGGGCACCTAAAGCAGCCAGTTCCTCTGTGTACCTTGCAAATAGGGCCTGGCTGATAAGGAGCTTCCTATGGGGCACCTCTTCCAAGGGGTAAGCTCCCTCCCTAAGACTTTGATCTTCTCACTCTTCTCCACTATTCCCATTCCTGACTGTTTGGTGGTGGACGTACAAGGCTTAGAAATGTTTGCATTCTTTTCTTGGAGGTCTCCTTGCATTGAAACATTGCAGTGCAATCCACAGCAATGAAATGCACACTGTGACAAAAAAAAAAATAAAATAATATAACACAAGACTGATAGCATTGTAAACGAACAGTTACTATATAAAAGATGTACCCATGTCTGATCTTTTCACACATATGGTGATTTATTCAGAGAACAAATATTTTAGCATTTGGAAAGAGCCTCAGCTTTGAATAATATCTCAAATCCAGCTAAAGAGAAAAGAATGTCAAATAGGCCATATAAATTCCATTGAACTAATGTTTTCATAATCTATATTGAAAAAATCTGAAAATAGAAGGGTTTTTTTTTAAAGAGGCTGAGGGTTAGTTATTGAGCTCATTTGGAGAAATGAAATTTTCACAGGTCTAGAAATGACAAGATATAATTGATATCCATGAAGATTAAATGAGATTTGAAGCCAAGTATTGTTCATATTTAAAAGTTAAATAATAATTTGGCCTCCACATCATTAACAATAAGTTTCATCTCCATCTGATTTTATTGTTAGCTATATAGGTCATTCTCTACTGAACAAAATGGGGAAGAAAGAACCTCATTGGAAACGCAGGGAATAGACCAGAAGGAGATGGGCAGATGAATGAGAGAGATTATGTTGTTTTGGATGTATCTGTGAGCATAATTTCTCCCTGAAATCCTCATGGAAGTGATTTTGGGCCAAGAACTCAATCAGGGGTACCGTGGTCCGTCTAAGCTGCACAACCCCCTCTACTTGCTTGCATTCAGTACTTCATGTGCTTTTGAAAATATATTTGCGTTCTTTGTGTACTCAGTTTTGAGCATCATTGTTCCCCGTTTTTCCCTTTGAATGAACTCCCTGGAAATCTTCTTAATGAAAACTGAACACAAACCCCCACTGGGTGCCTCATGGAGTAGCTCTGTTCCTGCCAACGGATGAGGGCCTCCACATAGTATCTGCTTCTAACACATAGTTTCCTGCCTCTCACACTTCCATATCTAGAGATGGAGCTTTATTTAGCCACAAGAGTTCTTAGATAGAGAAAAATCTTTGATAGAAAGTTTTCTTTGCTGATTGTCCATTCTTTCTCATGCTGCAGACTTAGGCGCATGCTGGACTGTGCTCAGATGCTGGAATTGCTGCTAAACGAAACATCCTGCTCAAATTACTTGCTGGACTGGGGTATTATTTAAGCCAGTATGTGAATATGCATATATGCATACACAGAGTAATTGGGCAGTTCTTGTGAGGTGCTGGGCACCCAAGATCCTTGGTCTCATGTAACCTTCTCTCCCCTGCGGAGTTTCCAGGGGTTCAGTGGGTGGTGATGGTAACGTTTGATCCTTTGACTGCAATTCCTGAGTGTAGGTTCTCAGGATCCCTGCTGAAGGACTCAGGGAAAATTATGCAAAAGATCTTTAATTTTACTCTTAAGAGGAAAAAGGAAGACAGAAATGACTACTAGTCAACTAAATGAGGGAGCTCTTCAACTGTGCTAACTGTATTAATTTAAAACTCTTTTGGTGAAATTCTGACCAGGAGTCAGTGAGAGTTGCCACTGAAATCAGTACAACCAGGATTTAACCTCTAACGTCACCCTCATTTCCCAGTCTCATAGGCTGTGTGTCATATCTGCCAGGTCTGTGTGGATGTCTCAGATGGATGTCTCAGCAGCATACAAATCCTAGTGAGGATTTTCTGTCCTACAACAATGTAAAAGTCTCTAAGCAAAAGAAATTATTTATTATAGCTGATTACTACAGACAAAGGACAATGTCTTTAATATCCTTAAAATAAGTAGGGCATGAGTCAAACTAGTTATTTTTCTGTAAGTTCATGTATTCATCTTCACTCAGTTAAATAGATATATTTTAAGAAATGGTATCCTGGTTACAAAATCCTATCTCCTAAAAGGTAGAAGATCTCAAACTTTCTCCCACCCTCTCTGTTTCTTCCTCAAATGCAATCCCAAATGGGAAGGAGGGCACTTAGCTTACTGGTTCTCATATCTGGCTGATATTTTTGCCAAACGCACACAATTTAAAGCAATGAGGCTTTCATTCTTCATTAGTCCTACAGTGAATGTTTTAATATTCCTCTCACCAAATGTGCTGTAGGCAGCAGGATAATGCTTCTGGTTGTAAGGCACCCAGACAGGCAGATGTATTAGGGATTCAGGCTGAGAGGTAGCTACCCTGCTTACAGGTCAGAAGTGGTTTGAGTGGCCTGAGATGCTTTGGGTACCCAAGATCCCATAGAGAGCAGCCACCGCATCACCTATAGGAGATCTTTGCCCTTCTGGACTCCCAGCTGGAGCCGTCATACTGCCAGGCATCCCAAATGGCACCCAGTGCCTATCCTTGATTAACTCAGTAGAGTCCACAGCATGCCTGTAGCACCGTTCATATAAATGCAGGTGCCTTCATCTTGAGCTGTCAGATGAAAAGGCAACTAAAGAAAGACATCCAGGTCTCTGCGTGGTTGCAGACACCATGTTCCTCCCCACACTCACACTCGTAGTCCTTGACCTGGGTTTCCTGTTATTTTAATTCCTCCCCTGTTTTGCAGGCAGTTAGTGAGCACAGTCCTCAGGTGGTGTGAATTGGATTAGCTCCAATATTTTAAGCCACCATTTAATTTTCAAATGAATGTTTAACTGGCTACTGAATGCTCACAGGGACATGGGAAGCTTCGTATGGATGGTACGTAGGACTATCTCCATAATGGCAGAGGCTAGGACGGCACACTGGGACCCGCCCAACCTGTGAGATGAGCTACCAGGTTATTTGCCAGTATTAATTTATTTATATTTATGTTTATTTGCATTTTAGAACCTTATTATTAATAAGGGAAGTGGAAGAAACTTTGCATTTTACCAGCTTGGGTGAAGCCTGCTCTGAAAACTACAAAAATACTGAGCTACCCATACCCATGTCAAAATTGGACTGGGTAGTTGCGAATCACCATGTTTCCATTTCTACGTGGGAGCAAATCTTCTGGTCTGGGAGGCAAAGTCGTATTACACACAGATCATTGCAAAGTAATAAAGATTTTAACACCTCTCCCTATCCGGATATGTGCTCAGTACTTATCAGAAAACAGCAGGTATTTGATATTTGACAGGTCAGAAAAATGTGTGACAATCCACAAGGAAAATAATTTCCCTTGATTATGTCTTTTCTGACTGCTGAGTCTGTGAGATTATTCTGTTTATCTATATGCAGGTACAGATTTCAGGAATTCTCTCTTTTCCTAAGCATTTCTTTCTGTCATGTGACCTATATTGGTATTACATAGTGTTGCTCTGGCTCATTTGTTAGGTGAGCTGTCGTGAACAGGCAATACTTACAAGTAGCAAGACATTTTGACCTTCTGTACACCTTTACTGACAGACATGCATATGTGACTGACGTCGCGGGGATGTGAGGGGCATCAGGCGAGCGCACACATCAGAGCAATCTCACTTGCTCCAGAGATGAAGACCTCCTGGACTCTTCCTGACCTGGAAGGAGGAGACAGACCAAGCCAAAGCAGACAGGACTGAGAACTGGAGGGAAAAAAAACCAAAACAAAACAGGCAAAGAAGCAGCACAAGGAAGAAAGGATTCTGTTTCCTAGTGTTTACTTTCTGACTGGTACTAAACCTATTTTGACTTCCTGTCAAAACATCTTCTGATCTGCAGCTAGATCTCTTTTTTTTGGGGAAAGAACGCTTACATTTCTACTGGATGATCACATTCATTTGAAGTGGAAGTAGGCAGGACACTGGTGTCGTTGTTTTACCAGGCAGTGCATGTGGGTGGGGGCAGGGGGAATTATGTTCCAGTCTGCTTGCCATCTGCCAGGCACAGCTTTCTGCCATGCAGCTCCATGCAGGGATGTTTATTCCACAGGATGCAGTACATATGAAATCTTCTGGTGCACGTGTGCCATCGTTTCAGATTCTTTTTAACACATTTAGTCCCCGGTCCCATAAACACATCAGCATGTGCGTAGGTCTACTCATATAGATTGCATTACTAGAGAAGAAAGTGATTTTTTCTGACTCTAAATATACATTTGTTTGCTAATAATAGCTTCTCTAGCTATTACTTTTATCAAAAATTAAAATCTAGAGAGATTGTGTTAGATAAATGACTCGCTGATTTTTTTTTTCCCAAGCATTTAAATTTGTATATTTTAATGGTCATTTATTACTCCAAGATATCTGTTCAAAGTTATTACTACTTGAAAATGTGATGAGAGAGACCCAGCTGCAAGATACTTCAGCTATTTCTCTGCTAATAGCTGAAGGATGAGCGCAAGCATTATATATACTTCTTGGCACTCTGAGAGACAGCCTTCCTGTTGTTATCTCATTTTCTGTTGCTGGAGAAGCTCCTTTGCGGAGCGTTGGTCACTCATTAGCGCGGCTCCACGGGCGATGCCAGTCGAGGTTCGAGGTTACGTGGCAGCGCCCTGGAAGCTGCGTGTTGCTCTGCTGACGCCGCTCTCCCTCCCTGCGCAGCGCAAGCCAGTGCCATATCACGACACGGCTTATGTCGCGAGACATGGGGCTTACTGCACCTCTCCCTGACCACCAGCATCCGAAGCATTTTGGTAATGTGAATGGCCGGGTGAGCCCATGCACGCCACTGGGGACGTGGGGGCGGCTGCCTCCTGCCACACGTCGCGACTTGGTTACAGGCGATGCAGGTGTTGTGGGAAACGCAGGGATCACAGTCTCTTCTCTGCGTAACGAAGCTCAGATTTTACTCTGCGATTTGCTGTTTGTCACTGAGTGGCGACGTCAAATTGTGCCTGTTATAGGAAGCAGCCACCGGCATGCGCAAGGCCTATCAAAATATTTTTATGGAACTATCGAAATCCTATTGTATGGGTTTTTTTAAACTTCCAAAGGAGAGTTTTAATTTTTTAATAAAAGATGGAAAAATGTCTTTTTCATCAGTCATCCCGATACCCCTTTCCCCTGAGACCATCTTGATGAAGGCAGACTTGCCATCCACTGGGCAGCCCATCCCAGTGTCTCCCAGTTTATCCAACAAGCTTGATAACCACATGTGTGCTTCTGCTGAAGTTACCAGCAATCATATACCTAACAATGAAGACACAAGTTATCACTGGTGGGTTTATTTACTTAAATATCTCACACTTCCACTACGAGCATTTTCTATGGACTTAGGCATCACAACACTGGCCATGCTACAACTACAGGTTGAAGTCCTGAGAGATTTTTCTCCTTCAAGATGTCCCAGAGTTGGATTTGCATGTAACAGTCTTTATTTGTAGATACCAGTCTTTTCACCTCCCTCGTGTTTGCAGGTTGTTGTTTTTAACTTGAGAAGATAAATCCCTAAAAGCAAAATTGCTTCCCAAGGAAGTGAAAAAGCGTGTTTCTACATTCAATCTTGCAGGAGATCTTGGTCATCTGCACATTTCCTAGTAAATTATTCTGATCAGCAGCAAAAGTTGTCCAGAGAATTTACCCCTTGTTAGGAGCTATTGGCCAGGAAAATGACCTTTCTTTCCTGCAATCTATAAATTACCTTTTAATGTCACTTGCAATAACCATTAAAGACCAGATGCAGTTATGGGAGAGATGTATAGGAAGGAAGGTAGCTTGGAAGATGAGCCATCAGTAGACACTAGCCACAGTGCATTCTAAATCCTTTTTGTGTCAGTGGGAAATGAAATCTTTCGGCATAGGAAATAAAAGGAAAGGTAAGTTATGACTGAAAAATTAAAGATCTGTTTAATTAACTTTACTCATCTTTAGTGATCACCGGAAATGGAAAGGTGGTAAGAGCAGGGGAGGTGAAAACTGCTAATTCTTCAAATGCAAGTGAGGAGCTGTGATAAAACCCAACTTTGTGGTAAGCATCTAAAAGGCCCTTTAATTAGCTTTTCTGGAAAGTTCACTGATGATATGCTGGAATAATGATCCCATATGTTCGAAAATGTCTAGTCATTAGCCAGCATGGTGGCTGAACATACTAATGCATTTGCCTTTTAGACATTTCAAGAGTGGCTGGTGCTGCTGCTGCTGCTGCTGGGGAGGTCAGCCCTTTGTTTCGCTAAATCACATGGCAGCTTTCAGGACTGAATCATTTTCTTAGGCACACTGTGAACATCAGTTCCCAGCAAAGAGAGGAGCACGATCGTGTTCAGAGTGGAAAGGGCAGAGGGTTCAAGAGGGATGGGTTTTGTTTTGTTCTTTTTTGTTTTCTGTCCTGGCCCTGGTCCACCAAAACGTGCAAAGATCTGGAGTAAATTAGCGGAACAAGTGTGAGACTGGCAGCCAACTGTCAATAAATTATCAATAGCATGAAAATAGTTTTTATTAACACTTAGGCACTAAAGCACCTTAGGTTTTCAGATAGCTGCTCAGATGTGTTCTAAAATGAATGTCCTCACCCCATCTTTTTGTAACAGTGATAAACCAGTATCCTGTCTAACAAATACAGAGACTGGGACCCTGAGACTATGACTTGCTAGGACAAGAATTCTCTTGGCTGACATCTCAGCTGTGAAGTTACTGACTTTCAGTCATTAAGTACATGTGCTAGAAGACTTGAATAATATTCTTTGAAGTTTTTGTCATGAATTTATCTGGTCCAGCTCAAGTCAAAAGAAATACTTCTCAGTGACTTCATTAGTATTGTTATTAAGCTAAAAATAAGAAGCAGAGGCAGAGCTAAGCTAAGAAAAATTAACAGGAGCGGCATTTCTGCAGACAGGATTTCAGAGAGGCAGATTTGAACTACAGAAATATGGGAAGGCTGTTCCAGTTGATGTGACCAGGAAAAGGACCTTGTGTCGGTAGTGATGAGACCACATTAAACTACAAATAAGTCAGTTTTGGACCAGTAGAAGACATGGAAGGAGTAATAGCACAATTCCCACATTTTCAAAACAACAATCAGCAGGCCTGATTTTCAGGAGGCAAGAAAAAATTTAAAAGAAGATATATTAAAAAGACTCTCTAGTTTAATATCCCAGAAATAAGCATCTCAAATCAGATTTAAGCTGTGTCCACTGGGGTGGTTTTTCTTCCTTCTTACAATTTCCCTTTTAAAAGCTAGAGGACAGGAAAAAAAATGCAGAATCAATAAACATACAATGGTGTCTTTTTGTTGGTGTCTGTTGCAGTGTTTGATGGCATTATGGGAAAAAATGAAAGGTGTTTCTCAAGATAAAGTCTAACACATTCTTCCTTTTAATCACATTTCCAAGCTAAGGCAGTGTGATTAGCGATTCTCTCTGTCCCATGGCTCCCTGGAATGAACAGTCTGGGCTCCAAGGGATGTTTTCCTTCACTTATGGTAGAAGAACCCACAACAAGTTTGTTTTTTATGACTTTCATAGTCTTGTGTGGATTGTGACACTGTGGGAGATGGAGTTAATTTTAACTGAATTGTGGCCTAGAAAATATAATTTCTTAATAAGCCTGAAGTATACATCAGATCAGAATTTCCATTTCCAAAATTTGGAATGAGTTACTCATCTGTGAAGCTGACAACAGCTTCCATGTTTAAGTGCTAAACAGCTTTTATTGAGCCAACTTTTAGAAGGTGCTAATATCTAGATCCACATGTCTTCTATGTTTGCAATGGCGGATACTCAAAAAGAAGCATAATTTGGCTCAAAAAGAGTTGATATAACAAAGAAGTTCACTTTCTTCCCATGTCGCTGCTGCCTGAAACAGATATAGAGGCAATTTATTCAGAATAAATTATTGCCAGTCTTAGCTAAAATAACTTGCTCTGCGAAGCTTCCTCATGTACGTAACCAAAGGGAGCTGTCTGGTTACATCTGTTTTTGCACATCTTTCAGATATATCACACACAAAATCCAGCATTTGGGGATATTGTGTCATCAGTGACATTCTCTAGGGAACTCCGGGTTCATAAACCAATGAACAGATTACATCCATCCATATATGTAGTTTTTTCATCAGTGACAGATGCAATATTGATAATATTCTTCATCGTAATATTTAATGACAATCTTCATTTAATAATTGATGGCAGTATAATTTAATGCAAAAAGTTACTTATACACAGGAGGTTGGAAAATGTTCTTAATTTTGCTTAACTGTTTAAGGACACCTTGAGAAGGAAGAAACAAGCGAAACTGCTTGTGAAAAAATGAAGAACATGGACTGGTCAGTTGAATTGTAATGCGGCATTACGTGTATTTGGACATGTGAGTTAGGGGCAGGTGCGGGAAATCCAGCATATCTGGACTGAACTTCCTCATTTTATGAACTAGCTCATTTATGGGGCCACCTAACTCATCACGTCTTTACTCTTTTGGAAACGTCAGGCTTTTCAGATGCGGCCTTCTGCTGAGCCCACATGTGTTAGAGTCAGGGAGTGCAGCCGAGGCGTTCCTAGTGCATGCTGATGTAAATACCGGATGAACGGGGTCTGGGGATTTTCAAGGCTTATTTGCGAGACAGACCACAGTGGAGCAGTTTCCAGCAGGCAAGGTGTAGACTTTCAAAGTCTTAGGTCGCAGAGTCCAAAAATGACACCTTGTGTTTCTGTACTGTGCTTTGCTAAATGAAAGATGATCTCAGGTTCATCCTCAGCAGATGTACGCTGTGCCAGTGCTGGCTTTTGTAGGGAGGCTGTTACTCAATGAATTTTCTACGTTTCAGCAGAGCAGAGCTGTGGGAAACATCACATGAAAGTAATACAGCATATAAAAGATATTAAAAAGGTGAAAAATATACCTGTGGGAGTTGTCTCATAATTTTATTATCCAAACCTCAAGAATTTGCCAAACTGGGCTGGAAATCTCAGACGACTGGCTAGCTCACAAAATTTCCACTGCTTTGCAAAGCAGAAAATAGGGCAAGTGCGCATTTTAATTCTGAGCACTTTGTTGCTTCTGTTTCTAGTCTGTTACTGAGCAAAGGAAGTGCAGGGGTATATGAAAATGAAACTGAAGAAGAAAAAGATCTGCTTTTCTAACTGTCTTGGCACTTGGCCAGGTCTTTTAGGTGATGTAAATTGGGAAAGCTGTGAGGCAGGCTAAGGAGCTGCTTGAGTTTACACCACATGAGAATCTGGCGAGTAGCATTTGACAGGGTTTTGGACTTTAGATTTTCAGGAGAGACAATGTAAAGCTTTTATTTAAGCACTCAGGCGCAAATATAACCTCAGCTCTTCTTAGTTGTCTGAAAATATCTAGCCCTTTACAAGCAGGCTCAGAGAATTAATGCACAAACTAGCCGGAGGCCCTCCCGTATCAACATTATAGCATCACTTTTGCATAGTCACGCCTATCGTAGTTGTTTGATAACTGCCCCCATAGCCCCCTTTTTAAGCTAAATTCAGCTATAACTGACTAATTAAGCAACTTTGAGATGTATTTCAGAACCTATTGACTAAAAAGTTATGTTCTTTCAAAACTGAAAGTGTTGCCTTAGGGGAATTAAGTCAGCCCTTTAAATTTTTCAGTAGCATAGCTTTCTGCTCAATAGGTTTTGAAATACATCTCAAACTCACTTAATTAGTTATAGGGTATTTCAACACTGGAAGGTGGTTGGTTTCCTCCAGGCTTGGACACTAACTAGTAAGGCTTGCTGCAGGCATGCCGCTTGCAGACCAGCGCTGCTGCAGGTGTGGCGAGGCAGATGATGGTGGGCTGCAAGAAGCTGGCTGTCACTGGTGGGGACAGGGTGTAGGTGTAGGAGACTGAGCTGCTGGCTGATGCACCTTGTGTGTGGGTTTACGTGCGTGCTAGGTATCTAAGGTCCCCTCCCTATCTCTCTTGGATGTCTTGACCATCTTGCCGTCAGCACTAATGGAAGTCAAGGCAGCACTGATGAGATCCCAATGCTGCAGTGGGTGTTTAAGGACACTTTAAGCTTTGTGGGGTAGGTGCAGGTCCTGTATCATCTCAGACAGCCTTGTACAGATGTCTCAAATACTCTAGGACAGCTCACATAGCAAGACACCTAAGTTTAGGTGACTAAATTTTTTTGTCTGGTGTGCCTGTACACACCTAAATTTACTTTGTTTTAGCCTGGAGCTGAATCCAAGCCTGCACTGTGGTGTGCCTAAGCACACTGTCCTTGGGCCTTCCCAGGCTCAGGAGAGCACCCAGCCTGCGTGACGGGGCAGTGGAGAGACCCCTGCTGCTTCTGGGCTTGTAAATCTCCCCTCCTTCCAAGCCGAAGCAAAGGAGCCCTGGTAGACTCCTCATCTCTTTTCTCTGTGCTCACCGAACCCGCAGTGGCGTTCTCCTTTGTCTTTGCAGAGGAGAGCATTTGGACTAGTATTAATGAGCTGCATGCTTAATTACCTGTAGATGCTACTTGAAACTTACCATTTTTACACTAGAAAGGGGAATTTGTATAATTCAGCAGCATCCTCTGCCAGAAGAAAATAGAACAAATGTCCATAGATATCACATTGCCCTTCAAAATCAGGTATCACTGTCTTAGCTTTTATCAGCACAGATAATTTGTTAATACTCACATAAGCCGTTCTCTCACTGAAGACTATTCTTAGTCAATAACATACTCATTTTCTACTATTGTAAATGCAAACTTAACCTGATTACTAGATTTGTGGGTACTATTTGTGAGTCCTGTCTACTGCCTTTTTTTTCCCCCCTAAAATAATGCAGAGACATATTTTGAGAAAGACTTTGGCTAACACCTGTTTGACCTGCAGGTTGGAAATCTTTTCTACTGGTTTTACGCTGCCAGACTGAAGCAGTACAAAAATACACACAGACTTGGATGATTACTTCTGAGTATTGACGTTAAGGTTTTTTGAGCAGAATTTTAAATTCACCTTCTGAACCTAGGGCTAAAGCAGGGACATAATTGATCTGAGAACTTGCCAGAAATTATTGTCTTTTCTGTCACTGTTTCTGTTCTTTATTGTTTCCCCAAATCCTTTATTACGTTTTTGAGTGCTTTTGAAGTAAATCTCTGTTTCAGGTTGTCCAGATCCTGTGCATCCACTGTGATACAAGGAATAATTCAAATAGAACAAAATTTATTTTAAATTTTCCTTCAAATAAACAAAGCCTGCTCTAAATAATTACAGATGATTTCAATACTCAGCGGTTATTCAGCTCTATAGAATTTGTGCAAAGTCATAGCAAGAGAGGAAGGCAGCTCCTCCTTCCCCCATTAATAAGGAAAATGACGTTAAAGAAAAATAAATTTCACAAAGTTATTTACCCAAAACTAAACAAATATCAGTCTAATAAGTATAACCAGAACAAAGCTAACGTTAACAAAAATGATATGATACTATAAAAACCTTAGCCAATACTGAAAATTGTAATTGGTCATGAGGATGAAGTCAGAAAAAAACCGATTCCTTCTTTTGTGAAGACCTTATAGAGGAGTAGGTAGGAAGTTGTTGATGAGTAAGGCAGTGACTGTGCATGACCCAATGACACTGAGTGGACTGGTGTGCTTGTGCTAGGACATATTTAAATCTAAGCGTGCCTGCAGTGCCCAAAGGCATAGGCAGCCTCTGATTGCCACGAGTGCTAACTGGGATACCTACATGTGCTACAGCATCGTTCTCAACAAATCTGACCCCTGAGCAGAGCTGCCTGAATTACTTGCCAGGACTGGTTTTGTTTGATGAACTTAATTATTTTTTTTTCTGCTTACAACTTATCCACAAATAGCTTAGAGGTTTGTTTAGATTTGTTAATGCTTTTGAGGGCATAAATAAGCTCTTTATGAACTAATTATTTGCTATCATGGGTTGTTGGTATATATTTACAGCATAGGAATAGTCTCTGAACTCTGGTGATACTGTCCCTGCTCCATAGCTGGGCAGTCTGCAGTTTATACTCAGTGATATCTGCCCTGTTCAGGATTTTCAGAAATGTTTCTGACCCTCAAGGTGGACTGGTGGGCACTCATCTGAATGCAAAGGCTGCAGCTCCGGCTGGGAGGTCCGCACCATTGACCCCAGAGGTGGCCACTGCCTCCACCCAGAGGGAGCTGATGAAGGGAGAGGCTGCAGTGCAGACCTCAGGCTGTGAGAGGTGACTAGACCTTTCTCCTGGGGCAGGAACAGGCGGCAAGACCTGTCTGCAAAAGAGGTGCCCAGGTGGAGGACCTCCTGCAGCATGTGACTAAGCTGCAGGAGGCCGTGAGGAGTCTGGGGAGCATCGAGGAGGCTGAGAAGGAGTTAGATGGCCGATTCCAAGAGCAGTGGACCCACAGCCCACAGCCAAGCAACTAAAAACTCCCCCACTGGCACACACAGAAGGGAGAGGGCCAATAATGCAGAAGAACGGAAGCTTGCAATGGCAAGGACCATTGGGAGGAAGAGACTTCCCCTGAAGCCTGAGGTGCCCTTGCAGAACCACTTCACTGCTCTGCAGACTGAAAATGAAAGACCCACCATATCAGGAGAAGTGCTGGAGCTGAGTAAGGCAACCTGATCTCCTCCCCATATAACAACCAGCGCAACCAAGAAAAAGTGATGGGTGATAGTTGTAGGCGAGTCTCTTCTGAAAGGCAGGGAGGCACCCATTTGCCAACCTGACACCCACTCTAGGGAAGTGTGCTACTTACCAGAGGTTTGTATCAGGGGTGGCACCAAGCGACTACCAAGCCTTGTACAGTCCACTGACAATTATCCACCACTGTTTTTTCACGTGGGCACCAGTGATAATGCCAAGAGCAGCTTGAGGAGTACCAAGAAGGATTACAAAGTCCTGGGAGTAGCAGTAAAGGACTCTGGAGTGCAGGTATTTTTTTCATTAATCCTCCTGGTCAAAGGGAAGGGGGTTGAAGGGGTCAGTAGAATCTGGGAATCAATAAATAGTTATAGGACTGGTGCCACAGCCAGAGGTTTGACTACTTAGACCAAGGGACTTGCTTTGAGAAACCAGGTATACTAGGGGCTGATGGGGTCCATCTATCAGAGAAGGGGAACAGCATCTTCAGTCGTAGGCTTGCCAAAGCTCATGAAGAGGGCTTTAAATTAAATGATCTTCCAACCCAAGTGATTCTATGATTCTATGATTCTAAATCTGCTGGGTGAGGGGAACCTCAATCCATCCCACTCCTACCAGTGCTAGCACTAGATGCCCAGAGCCTGGAGAAGGATCACAGGCCAGCAGCAGAACACCTGGAGTGCAGCACAAAGGAATTCCAGCCACTCCAGCCAGTAAGTCAGCTTCATCAGGGGCCCAACTTAAATGCCTCTATGTAAATGCACGTAGCCGTAGGGTGGGGAATAAACAACAGGAGCTAGAACAGTGCGCATGCCTGCAGGGCTGTGATCTTACTGACATAA